>JAGDQP010050641.1:0-14190 GCA_022664845.1 Lepisma saccharinum | reverse complement strand
AAAATCCACACCCATGCCCCTGCCAGGACTCGAACCCGGGACCTTCGAGCTGGTGGCCTACCAACGCAAACTGGCAGTTTAGTAACTTTGGACTTCGGCCCGTCACGATTCGTCTTTAGCTGCTAAGTATTAAAATCCACACCCATGATCCCTGCCGGGACTCGAACCCGGGACCTTCGAGCTGGTGGCCTACAACCGCAAACTGGCAGTTTAGTAACTTTGGACTTCAGCCCGTCACGATTCGTCTTTAGCTGCTAAGTATTAAAATCCACACCCATGCCCCCTGCCGGGACTCGAACCCTGGACCTTCGAGCTGGTGGCCTACCATCGCAGACTGTCAGTCTAGTTACTTTGGACTACGGCCTTGCCGGGACTCGAAGCCGGGACCTTCGAGTAATGGAAGCTATTTTTTTATTTCAGATTTCAATTTGATCCTTAAGAAAGGCTAGGGAAGTATTTCCGTCACATTCAGTGGATGTCCAGGGAATATTCACAGTTAATTTGTAGGGATATCCACGGAACCTTTTGTGGACGTCCATAGCAGATTGTGGATTTAGCACACGACATTCAAGTACGTTGTAGGGATATCCACGGAGCACTCCAGGGACGTCCCCGGTACATTGTGGGGAATATTTACATCACATTCAGGGGATGTCCAGGGAATATTCACAGAACATTTAAAGCATGTGGCATTACTTTGTAGGGAATATCCACGAAACATTGGGAGGACTTATAAAGCATGTGGCATTACTTTGTAGGGATATCCACGGAACATTCGGGGGACATTTAAAGCATGTGCCATTCCTTTGTAAGGATATCCACGGAACATTTGGGGGACGTCCACACCACATTGTGGGGAACATTTACATCGTATTCAGAGGACGTTCACAACACATTGTGGGGATATTTACATAACATTTAGTTGTACAAAGAATGATTGTTTTTCAGTGATTTTAATTGTAGCAAGTGAGTTAGCATGTAAAGGTAAATTGTTTAATGATGGTTAAATATTAATGGATGTTATTTTTTAATTTCAGATTTCAATTTGATCCTTAAGAAAGGCTAGTATAGTGACAGTCTTCTACCTTTTGCTCGTTCAGAAAGGCCAACTCTTCTACCTTTAGCTGTAAAAAAGACAATTAAATTAAGGAAAATAGATTGATCCTTAGGGGAATATTGTTTCATAATGGAACGTTAGATAAATGGTGTTGTATGTGAATGTTTCGTCCACGTACTTTCACATGAGATTTTTAAAATAATATTAGAGGTGAGAAGTTTGTAAACTAATATTTTTGTAATAATGTTTTATGTGAGTGAACATGTAATGTTAAATTTCTTACTGAGGGTAAATATTAACGAGTTATTTTTTCATTTCAGATTTCCATTTGCTCCTTGAGAAAGCCTACTATAGTGACAGTCTTCTAACTTTTCCTCCTTGAGAAAGTTCGAAGATTCTACCTTTTGTTGTAAAAAAGACAATTTAATCAAGGTAAATAGATGTTTCATAATGGAATATTAAGAAAAATTATGTTAAATGTGAATGTTTGATCAAGGTATTTTCATAGAAGATTTTTAAAATAATATTATGTGAGAAGTGTATAAAGCAATATTGGTCTAACGATGTATTATGTGAGTGACCATGTAAAGCTAAATTGCCTACTGTGGGTAAATACTGATGAAAGTTATTTTTTCATTTCAGATTTCAATTTGCTTCTTAGAAAAGGCTAGTGTACTGAGAGTTTTCTACCTTTCGCTCTTGAAGTCTTTTACCTTTCGCTCCTGAAGTCTTCTAGCTTTTTGTTGTAAAAAAGACATTTGAATTAAGGTAAATAGATTTTTCCATAAGGGAATGTTCTGTCATGATAGATTGTTTTATAAATGCTCGCTGGCCTTATATGAGAATAGTGAGACTAACAGTTTCATATGAGATTATTAAAATAACATTACATGAGTAATGTTGGTCTAAGGATGAATTATGTGGTATTCTTTAAATGTATGTTCGTTCAAAGTTGTATTATATGCTATCCTTTCTGTTAGATATATAAGTGAATGTTCTTTCACATAGGATTTTTTTATCAATTAATGTTCTCACATCTTAAATTTTATAAGGGAATGATAGATCAATGTCATTTTTCTATACTTGAATTTTCTCATCTAATATTGCAGTTGTATAAAAATGATGATTTTAAAAGTAAATAGTAAAGAGTTTTTATCTATTATTATTTATCTGAAGTTGATTTTGAATAGAGCATTATGTTTTATATTAAGATTTCATTTGAATATCTTCTATTGTAATATCATTGTCAAAGCTAATTTTAGTAAGCATTCGTTTTAATTGAACTGTATGTTTTCATTTATCTGTAACGTCTTTGGTAAAGGGATAGTAATACTAATGTATTGTTTTTATAATTTCAGTAATATGAGTGCATTGTTGAATGCAGTTGATGCTCTTTTGACACGTGAAGCTGAATTGGGGTATGGAGAGAAGGAGAGAATGCTTGACACCTGGAGACAGGTATGTAATTACTCAGTGAATTGCTGTTATCCTAGCATATCCAATCTGTTTAACTTCATCGGGAATCTTTGTGAGCAATCTAGGGAGGATGAAAACATGTGTAGAGCCATTTTGGAAGAGTGTGAGAGCAAGGAAGATATTATTAATCTAGGTATTGGGGGCTTTTTCAGTAAAGATAGGTGTAGTAAAAAGTAATCCATTATTTTTGCATGAATTTGAAGGCTTGACTTACCATAGTTAGAATGATCCGATTTAGGTCACATATGCGCCGTTTTGTTCGATAACGTGTTGCCATTTGGTAGGTAATATCATGATGCCTCTCTCATAGAAGCCCTTATCCCTATTGGCAAAAATTGAGACAGTCGATGTTCACAAGCCTCTCTTGACGCGAATTTTGCACCAGCAAACGTGTTCGCCATGGACAGGAACAGATGGTAATCACTCGGTGCCAGGTCCGGACTATAAGGTGGATGCATAAGAACATCCCAACCAAGCTCCCGGAGCTTCTGGAGAGTCACTATCGATGTGTGTGGCCTGGCGTTGTCCTGGCGGAACACAATGCCTCTCCTATTGGCCAAAGCTGGGCGCTTCTGGGCGATTGCTGCCTTCAGACGGTTCAATTGTTGACAGTATAGTTCCGAGTTAAGGGTTTGGCCGTAGGCGAGCAGCTCTAGTAGATAATAGCCCTGCCAATCCCACCAAACACACAGCAAAACCTTCCTGGTCGTCAATCCTGGCTTGGGCACCGTTTGCGCCGGCGCACCGCGCTTCGACCACCACCGTTTTCGCTTGACGTTGTCGTAAGTGATCCACTTTTCATCACCAGTCACCAACCGCTTCAGAAATGGGTCGCTTTTGTTGCGATTCAGCAGCGATTCGCAGATGGAAATTCGGTCCATGAGGTTTTTTTGCGTTAACTCGTGTGGCACCCATACATCAAGCTTCTTTTTGTATCCAGCCTTATGCAAATGGTTCCACACAGTTTTTTGTGCAATGTTTAGCTCTTGGGCAATCGAAACAGTGCTTACATGACGGTCGGACGCGACAATGTCCATGATTTTATCGACATTTTCGACACTTGGCCTTCCAGTGGGTGGTACATCTTTGACGTCAAAATTACCGGAACGGAATCGACGAAACCAAAATTGCGCGTGATTGGCTGTTACAGTATCAGGACCATAAACACTATTCACATTTGCAGCCGCCTGGCTTGCGTTTTCTCCTTTATCGAAGAAAAACTAAAATATAGCGTATTTTCTCTTTGCTAGTGTCCATTTTGACGCGCGCTCACACAACACTGAGTCAACTCATCACAACTATCTGAACAGTGTTTGTAGTACTCAATCTCATCGTTTGAACGCCATTTCGTTGAACCCGATCGGACTTATACAACGCGAGCTACAGATCACTGAAACCATCTACTGGCAAAATAATGGATTACTTTTTACTACACCAGATATAATTGTAGCATTAGGCTGGCAGCATTATTCCATCTTAGTAGATCCAGTGGATGAGGAAGGAGGGAGAGTAGTTGAGCCTGTAGCAGCTATGCTCTTAGGGTTAGTACCTCATGTGGAGAGTGGTGATTCAGAGATTTATGTTCGTCTGAACGAAGATGAATCTCTGACCATCATTCCTCGCAGAAGGTCTCTTGCTCCTTTCCCATTCAGTGTAGCTTCTAATATAGATAATGCTAAGAGCCAATCTAATGTAATTGTGACTTGTACTAGTGCTTGCACTAGTACCACTACCTCAGTAGTGAACACAATGACTTGTGTACTTCCAAATTCTACCGTTTATTGTACCACGACTGGAATCTGTTCCCCCACCATATCCTTTTCATCAGCTCTCATGCTACCACCACCACCACCAGCAGCAGCAGCAGCAGTAGCAGTACTTGCTCCTACTTGCGCTAGATCTACGGATGAACCTCTTCCCTCTACCTCTACCTATCCTCTTCCCACTAATTCTCTTACTAATATGCCAAGTACTTAATTTGCTTCTGATATTCCTAGTACCAGCCATGCAGACTTTCGCAGGGTTGATAGGGAAAGTTTGAATGGGGAAAACATCAAGGCTGTGAGAGTGGATAGGGATTCTCAACCGCATAATGTATTGGAAATGTCGCAGAGAGGGGATGAGGTGTGTACCGAATTTTTTTATTTTTTCGAAGGGGAGGGAGATATTTTTAAGGATATTGCGGAATTAGAAATGGAAGATGCGAGTCAATGGGTGAATGAGAATGCCTATCCCCAGCTGCATGGAACAGGAGAAAATATGTTTGAAGTGATATCCCGTCGAAATCGAGAATTCACTAGATTCCCTTTACATGGAGTAGAGGTTACCATAGGGGTTCGAGAGCCGGGTAGAATTTTTAACCTCGAACAATATGTTGAGACCCTGTTCACTTTCTCGCTTGAACAGATATTGTCAGATGTGGACCAAGACAGTTACATTGGGTTCTCCATAGACAGTTCAAACGACACCCTCGGGCGCCCTGTTTATATTCCTTGAAGAAAACGTCCGTATATGACAGTTGATCATATTCTTTCCACTTTGGAAAATATTTTAAATTCTAATGAAGTATTTCTCCTTGGTGAAAGAATTACAATCAAATGTCATATTACGGATCCGATACGTGGACAGGGTCGACCGAATGTTAAAAAGTATCTCCCACTGGGGGAATACTTAGAAAAGCATATTATTCCTGTTCCGAGCTTCCCTGGCGTTGGGGAGTATGATTGTCTCGCGCGAGCACTTTGTCTGGCTCGAACTAGAGCACCACAGACAAAACAGTCAAGGAATAAGGTATACTATATGCATAATACTCCAAAATTTTGGATTAAAGAAGGTAAAGACCTATGTAAAGTTGCAGATGTTGATTTGAAAGGGAAAAATGGTGGGGGTATTGAGGAGTTGGACAAGTTTCAAGCTCATTTTGAAGATAAATATTAAATTATTGTATATGTACGTAGTCCAATGTCAAAAGGATTTTAATATTTGGTATCGAGGTCAGAGTGCTATTTCTAGTGAAAAACTATTTCTCTTTTATGAAGGCCAGCATTATGTAGTGATTTCATGTATAAAATCGTTTCTGGGTAAAAGGGGGTATTGTCCAGATTGTCTTACTTCGTATACTCATCGATTTAAGCACAGGTACGAGTATCAATGCGAAATGTGTGAGAAGAAACATATCATTAGGGATGATTATGAATAGAGTAATATTCAGTGTAATGATTGTTTAAAAACATTTCCTACTCTTTCATGCTATCGCACTCATAGTATGGAAGAGAATGGTAAGCCCGTATGTTCTTACGTGAAGCTTTGTCCAGAGTGTGGAGTTAAAAATGATTTTCGTCGTCGAAAAACTGATCATGTTTGTGGGGAACGTTTTTGTAATATATGTCTGACGCATGTTGAACCGACGCACTTCTGTTTCGTTAAGAAGTTACAGAAGAAACCTATTAAAAACTTCTTGTACGTTGTTTTCGATGTAGAAACCCAACTTCTAGAAAAGAATGAAAAGGGCGAAAGTGCGCATCGTGCAAACTTAATTTGTGCTTCTCACCGCTGTCACGAATGTAAAGACAAGGAAGCGGGTTATAAATGTTTTCTATGTGGTAACGTACAGGGTGATAGAGACTTTGTGTTTTATGACATGCAAGCATTTATCATCCACGTCCTTAATCAAGGTCCAAAGTTTGAGAGAGTGGTGGGAATTGCACATAATAGTTCCCGTTTTGATACTTTACTAGTAGCATGGGATCTTATTGAAAAACAAAACTATTCCCCTAATATTATTGCACAAGGTCAAAAGATTATACAATTATCGGTCACAAATAGTTCTTTTAAGGACAGCTTTTTGTTTTTAGGGGAAAAGTTATCAAAATTACCGAATACCATGGGATTACAAGATGGGCTTAAGAAGGGTGACTTCCCGTTTTTATTTAATACGAAAGAAAACGAGAAGCATGTAGGAGCATGGCCTATCATCGATTTTTATGACCTGGATTCCAAATCCAAGGAAGAAGGGAGGCTTTTCGAGAGTGGTATGCTACAGTAAAAGATTCGACGTTCAACATGCAGAAAGAAATGCTTGAGTATTGCCAGAACGATGTATTCCTTCTCACACAAGCTGTGATTTAGTTTTCGAATCTCATTGAAGAGAAAACAGGTGGTATTCAATGTTTTCTCGAGACCTGTACTATTGCAGCCTGTGCAATGCAATGTTTCAGGTCTTTATACCTACCAGAGAATACCATCCCCGTCATTCCTCCAATGGGGTTCCAATACGGTAATCATTTTAGTAAAAGATCTTTACAATGGATGAAGTATTTGGAGTCTCTTGACTCAAATGTTAGTATTCAAACCATTGCTAATGGGGGCGAAGTACCATTTGGTAAATATAAATTGGATGGTTATGACGAGAAAAATAGTACAGCTTATGAGTACTATGGGTGCTATTGGCATGGTCATACCTGTATTCAACAGCTTCGTCATTATCCTTTGGATGACGAACAAAGTATGACGTTGCAAATCAGGTATGAGGCAACAAAGATTCGGAAACAATATTTAGAAAAGTGTGGTTTAAAAGTTATTGAAATCTGGGAATGTGAGTGGAATGAGCAAGTACGGAATTCCCCTCACATTCAGGATTTCATTAAAATGCAATGTAAGGAAATTGAAGGTTTTCTTATTACTAAGGAAAGTTTTAAGGGAGGGAGAACTGAATGTTTTCGTGCATTGTATGAATGCAAAGACGATGAGTACATCCGCTACGTAGATGTCACTCTCTCTATCCATGGGTAATGTCGAGGAATCCTCTTCCTACTGGGAACCCTATTATTCACAAAGGAAAAGATATCCCGAAGCCAGAGGATATCCATGGTGTTGTATTCTGTAAGGTTTTAGCTCCACAGAATTTGGACATTCCGATCCTTCCATACAATGCAAACAAACGTGTTTGGACTTTGTAGGCTTTGTATGGAAGCAATGCAGAAAGGGGAATGTAATCATGATGAGGAACAACGGAGCTTCATTGGGACATTTTGCACTCCCAAATTACATATAGCTATTAAAAGGGGCTATAAAGTTCTTAAAACTTATGAAATTTGGGAGTTTAAAATGACTGAGGGAGTTTTCAAGGACTATGTAAATACTTTCCTGAAAATGAAGCAAGAAGCTAGTGGCTTTCCCTCTGAATGTAAGACTGAGGAGGAAAAACAGTCTTACATTCGAGACTATGCTGAACATGAAGGAATAACGCTCGAGTATGATAAAATCAGTTATAATGCTGGTCTGAGGTATATCGCCAAACTATTTTTAAATTCTCTGTTTGGGAAGTGGGGGCAGAGAACAGATTTACCTCAGACCAGGATTGTATCTGATGCCCACTCATTTTTAGAAATCATTAAAGCGCCGCATTTACAAGTTCAATCCGTTGTTTCTATTGGGCAAAGTAAACTCGTAGTAACATATAAAGACTCTCAAAACGTAAATAGACCTTATCCCTTCTCTAACCCCATTTTAGCTGCTTTTATATCATCCTGGGCCAGACTTAGACTATATGAATTAATGGAGACTGTAGGTATTGAATTTCTACTCTATGGCAGACTCTATCATGTATGTGCAAAAAAAGGAATCAACCACTCAGGTTACCTACTGGGAACTATTTGGGCCAATTAACAAATGAGACTGAACTGGGGTGGAAGATTCGGAAATTTCTAGGGTTGGGACCGAAAAATTATAGTTTTAAGGAAAAGGAATTGTGGAAAGATGAAGAAAAGTTTAGGCATACTTGCAAAATTAGGGGCATCACTTTAAATGAACGGGCGCGAAAAGTTATTGATTTTGATCATTTTTATAATTTAGTGAAGGAAAAATATGAAAAGAAAATTGTAAGTAACCCAAATACGATCAGAAGGTTACCTAGGTACAAGATTGTAAGCAGACCTGAACACAAGACACATAAAATAGTAAATAATAAGAGAAAGCTAAAAGATGTAAATGACAAGAATGACTTTGACACACTACCTTATGGTTTTAAACGAGGGAAAATGTAATGGTTGACTCCTTTTCCATGTAAGTGTGTGTGTTTGTGTGTTTTCCCCTCAGGATGATATAATAGGAAATGTTTTAAATAATTTTTTCATTTCGTATTAAGATGTTGCCCATTGAACACCCTTGTACTATGATGATAAGCGGGCCATTCCTTTCTGGGAAAACTACTTTTGTTAGAAAATTGCTACAATCTATTGATAAAATGTTCACTACCCACTTCAAAGAAATTGTTTGGTGCTATGGTGCGATAGTACCAAATCTTCCAACATCCCTTAGTAATATTCGATATGTTAGAGGAATACCAGATATGAATAATTTTAAAATTCAGTCCAACTCATTAATTATTTTAGATGATTTAATGAATGGAACAAATGGAGACGTTAGTAATTTGTTTACGAAATATGCTCATCATAAAAACTTATCAGTTATCTTTACAGTTCTAAACTTATTTCCTAAAGGTAAACATTCTCGAGACATTTCTTTAAATAGTCACTATATCGTAATTTTTAAAAATCCACAAGATAAATTACAAATTCAGTATTTAGCACGTCAAATTATGCCTCATCATAGTAAGGGTGTTGTAGAGGTTTTTGAAAAAGCTACGGCGAAACCGCATTCATATTTATTTTTTGATTTAACACAAAAAATCCATGATGCTTTGCGAATTAGAACAAATATTTTTCCAGGTGAAAATATGTATGTGTACGCACATGAATAGCATGCGAATTCCTCAATTTCTCTTTAGTTGTTATTAGGATGTCAAACTTAAAACATCATTACAATGAGCTCCGTGCTCTTGTAAGGGGAAAAACCGTAAAATATTACTTCAACATGCATCCGGTAACTTAATTCGAACTGTTGCTCAACTTGGTAAAAACCTTTTAAAGGGTAACATAAAACTCTCTCATCATCAGAAACAAAGACTACGTCGTCATAGAAAGACGTTACGTACTCTCTCTCTGAAGCGCTGAAGTTTAAAAGGTAAACGTAAACTATTAATGCAAAAGGATGGAGCATTATTACCTTTATTAGTGGGACCTATTTTAAGTGCTGTGGCTGGAAGTTTATTTAGAAGTTAACATGTCTCACTCACATTTTCAAAAAATGATACTCATACCTGAAGATGCCTCTAGTCAACTTGTTTCTTCAATGAAAACTTGTTTCTCAACAAGAACGTTTAGTTCAAGATATGTCTGATATTTTAAATCGTACCGATCTTCCAATAGAACAAAAATGGAAATTATATCAACAAGCACTACACAGATACTTGGATCATACTCCCTCAGCTCAAAAGCCTATCGCAATACCCCTTTTTGATCAGGAAGGAATTAGTACTAAATCACTACCTTTATTTTCATTAATTTTAGAATCGATGCCAAAAATGTTAGTAAGAAAAACATCAACATTATTAAATCTATTGCTCACATCAAATCGTATCAGTTGGGATCAGACTGGTGCAGTAAGCATTGATAATAACGTACTCCCAGGATCAAATATTATTGATCTTATACATGACGTTATTCGAAAACGTACATCAAAACATTCTGTAGGGCTTGATGTGTTTAAGTCATTTCTTCGAGATATTAATGTTCCTAATGAATTAATCAACTTTCAATTTGGTGCTGGTGCTGTTAGTAGTATTGTTCCTTTTATTTCTCAAAAGAAAAAGAAGCAGAGGAAAAATATTTCTCAAAAGAAAAAAGTAGTAAACGTAAGAATAATAACAATTTTAAAAATATTTTCAAAAATTATAAACACTACAAGTTTTAAGTATGTCACTATCAAAGTTGTATTATACATATTCGGATCCAACATCTCTCGGAAGTATTTCTAAATTACAAGGAAAACACGATTACAAAGAAATAAAATTAAAAACTGGTTAGCTTCACAAGATACATATATTTTACATGCCCCTGTTCGTAAAAATTTTCCACGAAAACAATATTAAGTAAGCGGACCAAATGAATTATTGCAAATGGATTTAGCAGGTATGCAAAACGTTGGAAAATATAATGATGAAAATAAATATATTTTATGTTGTGTTGATGCATTTAGTAGATTTGCAACTTGTATTCCGGTAAAAAATAAAACATGTCCAGTTATATCTAGAGCAATTGAAAGTATTTTAAGTAAGTTTCGTACGCCGCTACTTCATTGTCTAACTGATTTAGGAACAGAATTTTATAATCAACATGTAAAACGTGTTTTCTTAAAGTATCATATTAATCATTATAGTGTACATTCTGAAATGAAGGCTGCAATCGTAGAAAGGTTTATTCGAATTTTTTAAAAGAAAATATGTACAAGTACTTTACATCGGAAAACACTTATCACTACAATTATGTACTTGACGATCTTGTAGATAGTTACAATCACACTGTACATTCCACTATTAAAATTGCTCCTATAGAAGTTAATGAAGATAATACAAATCAAGTATGGGAAACATTATATGGAAAACGAAAACATATTCAAAGTAAATGTAAATTTCAAAAGGGTGATTATGTTCGTATTAGTAAATATAAACACAAATTGGAAAAGGGATATTTACCAAAATGGTCTCAGGAAATATTTATTGTAGATCGTTGTATTAAAAGTACACCACTAACATACAAAATTAAAGATTGGAATGGAGACCCCATCAAAGGAATATTTTACACACAAGAATTGCAAGCGGTGGTAGTAGGAAAAAATAAAACATTTTTAATTGAAAAGGTGTTAAAACGTAGAAAGGGTTGGATATATGGGAAATGGTTAGGGTATCCTCCTAGTATGAATTCATGGGTTAAACAGAAATCTGTTCAGTCATCATGATGATGTCTTCTGAGCAACAAGATGAATTTTACATCACATTACCATCAAATGTGGGTAATAATATTTTTGAAAATAAGACTTCATCCTATACCACAAAATTATGTCAACTCTTTCACTTACAAGGCAATTGGGTGGTAGGCTTAAGTAGTGTTTTCATACCATGGAGTTTTTGTAATATTCGAAAAGAAGAAGAAGTAGTTGTTCATATTAATGGTAAAAGTGAATGACGTTATGAAGTTAATTTTTATCCTGGATACTATGATTCAATTTCAAATATTGTTTCATTATTCCCTCTTATCACAAAACATACTTAACAAAATCAAGGAAAATCTATTTTAGAAAACGTACAACTTGATCGTGTTTTACAAATTAGTATTGAGAATAAAAAAATTCATGTAAAAATGATGATACTTCCGTTATAATTGAAATTTTTGAAAAGGAAGATCATGCTGATAGTATTGAAAAAGATAATATTTTTTTCATTTTACTATGATAAAGATAAAAATCAACTTTTCATGAAATATAAACGAGATTACAGAAAACAGTATATAGTGGGAATGACTGGTGGTTTAAAAATTTGTTAGGATTCTCAAATAATCCATATGTACAGATAGCTGGGGTACATTTTCAACCGAAATCAGAAAAACGAAAACCTATGGTTTTCAATGTTAGTGCACCATTTGAATGTAACCTCGATTATAATATTCCTTCTGAAATTAATGTTTGTCTTGATATTGTAAAAGATCAACCTGTCCTTGGTAAACTCCTTCGCAAAATTAGTATCTATGAATATCAATATGGTAAAATGCATTCTTTTGTATTTAATCGTCCACACTATGTTAAAGTAGAAAAAAAAATTTGATACTTTACATGTGGACTTAAAAGATGAACAGGGAGAAAACTTACCATTTCAATTTGGTACTTCGAACATTACACTTCACTTTAAGCGGAAGAAATGATTTCGGAAAGTACGGATGATAGTTTTTACAATACAATTAGTTCAAATGCTAGTACAAATTCATATAGCAATAATCATCCATCACATTTTTTAAATATTTTAAATCATCGCATTCTTCTTAATAATTCATCGTGGATGGTAGGACTTAGTGAAATTCATATTCCCTTAACTTGCTATAATGTAACTGATGGTCAAAATATTATGTGGTATGAAACAGTAGATGGCGATAATGTAAAATATAAAATATCAACAGGATATTATTCTTCCATACCATCATTGTTAGAGATTATGAATAAAATCATTCCAACCTTAATTACTTTGATTTTTCAAATACTGTTACTATTAAAACAAATGCAAACATTAAATCACTTTATCTTTCACCCATACTTACTTTACAATTAAAGTTCGAACCTGGTATAAATCTTTTAAAATCAAAAGGAGCTCAAAAACAGCCTTACATTGACATTGGGTATCCGCACCAAGTATTTGTATACACTGACCTTATACAGCCTCAATTTGTAGGTGATACAAAAGCACCGTTACTACGTATTGTAACCATGTCTGATAGTAATCATGGTAAAGTACAGACAATAACATTTCAGAATATACATTATTTTCCTTTAAGTAAACTTTCATTTGACACAATTGAAATACTACTAAAGGACCATGCAGGACGAAAAATTTCATTCGCATCTGGGACATTGACCATAACACTTCTCTTTCAACAACACTCGTGAAAATGAAAGTTCCACTTTATGGTAGAGACATCCCTTACTTTGCTGGACCAGTTTATCAGCGTGGTCATGGATTAGGGGGATTATTTCGAGGTCTCTTTCGATTTGCTATGCCACTTATTAAACAAGGAGCTAAAGCAGTTGGTCGACAAGCATTACAAACAGGAATGCAAGTTGCAGGAGATGAATTAGAAAATCGTCCATTCAAAGAATCAGTTAAAAGTAGAGTACATCAGGCGGGTTTATCTTTAAGAACAAAAGCGGAAAATAAAATTAATCAGTTGCTTAGTGGTAGTGGTAGACGACGGGCGCGTCAACGAAAAGCTCTTCGTCTCCCTAAACGTGTTGGACCACCAATTAAGAAAATAAAGAAGAAAAAGAAGACAAAGTCTTATCGTGAAAGGGATATTTTTAATTAGGTGATAAAATGTCTTTCCTTTCTGCATCAAGTAAGGAGTGTTGTACTAATGATTTTGATTTGCAAAGTGTCCCCATGACTCAAACTGCTATTGAGTCTTCTCGTATGCAAGATTATCATCCCATTTCTACACTTACTTCAGAGGGCCCCATTGAATTTGTGATTCCGGGAGATGTTGGAGAATATATTCATCCTGCATACTTGTACTTGTACGTACGTTGTAAAATAACAAAAGCTAATGGTGATAACTTAGAAGTATATAAGCCAGCACAAGGCGATCAACCAGCAGTGCAAGCTGATGTTGTATTACCAGTAAATAACTTTCTTCATTCTATGTTCAGTCAAGTCAATGTATATTTAAATGATAAATTAATTTCTTCCTCTTCTGGCTCATATGCTATTCGAGCTTTCTTAGAATCAATACTTAATTACTCTGAAGATGCTTCGAAAACTCATCTCACATGTGCGTTATTGCATAAAGATACTGCTGGACAATTTAATACTCTTGATGAAAATAATGCTGGTTTTCGTAAAAGAATGCAAATTACTAGTGGTAGTGCTCCTTTTGAAATGTTTGGACGTCTCTTTACAGATATTGCCAACTTAGATCGTATACTCCCAAATAAAGTAAGTTTGCGTATAAAACTGTTTCGTAACAAAGATTCATTTTGTTTAATGGCTGCTGACAATT
>JAGDQP010050639.1:0-14190 GCA_022664845.1 Lepisma saccharinum | reverse complement strand
ACATTTATAATGCGAAGATTTATTGATAATGGGTTTCGTTGCACAAAAATTAATTATAGATGTATTAAATTATTGATATGTCTTAATTGTGGCAATTTCCTCAGCATAAATGTGAAAATCCAGGTGTCACAAAATTGTTTATCAACTATTATACAAGCTATTAAGTCTCCAACTTCCATAGCATAAATAGAATTGTTAATGTGCTCTACGGTCGTTGCATAAAATTTACATCTGCAATGTAATTTTACTGGAGAACTCAAACATTATTTTATGTATACATAAAAAAAAAAATGTTGACCATTAGTTAATCTTTCCTCTCGGAAATTACTTTGTTGTTAAAAGGTGAAACAACTGGACATTTTCTCCAAACGTCATCTTAACCAAATATGACAAGGAACTTAAATAAGAAAGAAAATAATACAGCGTAATCCTGCATAAATGTAAGTGATCTATGCTATACCATCAAACGAGAATGAACTACAGAGAAGTACGGAACTTGTTCACAAATAGATGCAGAATTAAAAGGTAAATAAATGAACAAGAAACCGAATACAAAATGAATGAACGAATCAGTTTAAATGAATCAAAAATCAAAGTACGAGTTCATGCAGGTTAGGTTGATTCGGTCACCAACAATTCCTCTTTTTTTCTCGTCCAATTTAGTAGCTCTCGAAGTGTCTCGGGAAAGCTTTTTTGGTCAGTTTTAAGAACAAATAAATTTCTCAACTATACTGAAAAAAAATCCCTTTCTTTGAGAAATGTGTTTTTTTTTATATATAAGAAAATCGGGTCCAAATATGGGTGACTTTTCAAAATAATAAAATTTTTGCAGGAACCAATGATTGGTCCATAATAAAACTTCGTCTACTTTTAGAACACACAAGTGTTCCCAACTAGACTGAAAACTCATTAAAAAAAATATTAAAAAACCAATCAATTTTCCATAGTTGCTATTGTGAAAGTAATGGGTCCAACCTCTTTAAGATATTTTTGCGATAAAGTACCTAAAAACGGTTATTGAAAGTTGTAAAAAAAAAAGTACATACTTTGGAATACGAAACATTTCCGAAATATTGGAACTTTCGATCTTTTATTTAAAGTTGTCGAAAATTTCTGTACACTCTGTATAAACGACATGGTAGTAATTTTCTGACACCACAAACTACACACAAATATCTATCATATACGAGGGCTGATCAACAAAGACTGAGACTGATTGTTGTACCGCAGTTTCCTTTGTTGCCGAATGCCGGCATGTTTGATAGTTGAAAGAGTTGTGTTTCATGTATACTCTCACTAGGTGGCAGCATTGTCGTATCGGTAGGTTGAGAGTAATCCGCTGTGTTTTAGACACTGCTTCGATTTCGCCTCACAACGTGCTGTGTATATGCATACAATGGAGGTTACACGAGAAGAACAGTATGGAGCAATAAAGTTTTGTTTTCGCTTGAACCATACAGCTTCTGAAACATATGAAAAGCTGAAGCAAGCTTCCGGTGAAAGTGCATTACCTCGAGCAACAGTGTTTCGGTGGTTCAAAGAATTCAAGGAAGGATGAGTTTCATGCGTTAAGCAAGGTGGACCTGGTGTTTCGGCCTCTGCTCTGACAGAAACAAACATCAATACTGCTGCTGTGATTGTCCGTGAGGATCGAAGGATAGCATTACGTAAACTAAGTGAAGTGTTGCGAATTTCATATGGTAGTGTTTTTTCAATAATGCACAATCACCTCCATATGTCCCGTGTTTGTGGCCGTTGGGTACCACGACTGTTGACTCCGGAACAAAAGGCTGTGCGAGTTGAGACTTCCCGTGAGGTGCTGCGTACCTTTGCTGAGGGAGGAGAGGAGTTTCTTCAGTCAATTATCACTGGAGATGAAACTTGGTTACATCACTATGATCCAGATGGAAAGCAAGCCAGCACAGTGTGGAAATCACCAGGTTCTCCCACACCAAAAAAGGCGAAAGTTGTTCCATCTGCAGGAAAGGTTATGGTAATCACGTTTTTTGATTGTAGAGGAATGATTTACCAGCATGTAGTTCCCCCTCACACTACTGTTACATGGGCATACTACACTTCCGTTTTGGCACTGAAGAAGCACATTGTGAAGAAGCGACCTGAACTTCATCAAAATGGTTGGAAACTTCATCATGACAACACACGACCTCACGTCGCACTTCCAGTCATGGAATATTTAGCTAGATTCAACAACACTTGTGTACCACATCCACCTTACAGTCCCGATCTCGCTCCGTGTGATTTTTTTTTCTGTTTCCATCTCTGAAGGCAGAGCTCCGCGGTACTCACTTTGAGAACTCTGAAGCAGTGTGAGGCGATTCTGAAGGACATATCAAAAAATGGCCTGCATCACGTGTTCCAGGAATGGCAGGAACGTTATAAAAAGTGCATTCACTCAGGAGGGGAGTACTTTGAAAAAGATCATGTGAACATAGAGTTTGAGTAATAAACACATGTGTAAAAAAAATCAGTCTCAGTCTTTGCTGATCAGCCCTCGTATATAAAAAAGAATGACTTCTTTATATAAAAAAGAATGACTTCTTCACACGTTAATTAGTTGTTAAAAATATGATTTGTCAAAAGCAGTATACCATACCACGTTTTGAGCTTCCATAATTATCAACAATGAACTTTAACATGGATCATCTCGGTAGACAGGTTTTTCCGAAAAAATAAAACGGCGGTCATAAATTTTCCTTAAGAGCTCACAAAAAAAATTACAAAACCTGTGACTTGGCAGACACATGTCCTGTTGAATTCAGTGCAAATGAGACAGATAATTTTTTTTACATTTCTGTATTCTTTCTTTTCACTGGTTGATCAGATGTACGTTTCCGAAACAGTACTTGTAACACCAACACACCCTTAAGTACTCAACTTGATTTATTCAGAATTAAAAATTTTAATGAGAAAAGTAGTACTATTTTGATATTGGAATTCTGTCACAACACAAAAAGATATTTAGTGAAGATAATCAACATGAGGAAAACAAGCCGCTAATACTATATACAGGATTCTATGAATACTTCAAGTGTTGGGAAAAAAATACTACGCAACTTCACTGAAAATACCGCACTATATAATTCAGAAGGATTAGTTCGGCTACAGACATTTAATAAGTAATTACAATATGAAAGCAGCATGTGTGGAAAAGCATATAATTATCATCACGAGCCTCAAATATCTACTGTGTGTGTGAAACAGTAATGGACAAATGACAAGCAACCATGAAATTTTTGGACAATTAACTACCCCACAACTTGAAAGAGCTTAAATTATCGACAAGAAATTTGAACCTGAGGTATGACGTCCGCTATTAAAAGGCATTCAAATTTCTCAGCTAAAACAAACAATTTCAATAATTTTTAAGCAGTTCATTTGATACGGGCATAGGCATAGACCTGATAATAGATAAACTTATCACGCTTCCCCATTTCTGGCTGCGGTAAAACTAATGGATTTTTGTTCAGAGCACGCGATTTTCAATCCATCCGCTAGGTAGCTCTGCCATAAACGTCATATTTTACTATTCACGTGCTCTGAACAAAAATTCATTAGTTTTAGCGCAGCCAGAAATGGGGAAGCGTGCTAAGTCTATCTATTATGAGGTCTACGATACGGGACCGCTTCCAAAATTTCAATGTTATTTTTTATTTGTCCTTTATTTAAAAAAAAAAAAAAAAAAACGTGAAAGAAAGCACGGAACAATATGAACTAAAGCTTCTTAAAAGAGTATTTTTCATGTTTAAGAAATCAAGCCATCACGACTGCACAAAGCACGAACTGCGCTTTCGATATGTGTAATCCTATTTTTACATTTCCTAAATAAACAGGAAAACTTCATAACAATACAGGGTTAAGGTTAGTGAAAAGTAACGACCAGTAAGAATAGATGGCAGCACTACCGCTGTACGTCTCTAATGTATTTTTATCATTCTACGAAAATGTACAGCTGCTTCTACAAATTCAAGTCTAGAGAGTTCAACCTTTCAGACACAAAAAGTTCATAACCATTTATATCCGTGCCGATTTATTACTTTTTCTTCATTGTTGAAATCCTTGATTATTGTTGTGAATATGCAAAACCTATAACAATGAAGAAAAAAAGTAAAGAAAAACCAGCACGGACAAAACTATTGACATGATTATGAACTTTCTTCCCTGAAAGTTAGAACTCTCTAGGCTTGAGTTTGTACGTGAAACAGAAATTATTACATTGACTTTAGGCAACTTTGGCTAAGGCTGGGATAGAATAGGGTAGAGGATATTGGAAGGAAGCTTTCGAAGGTACTATCCCAGCATATTCCTGGTGTGACTGGGGAAAATCCTGGAAAAAAACATCAGTCAGTTTGGACAGCCGCTGGGATCGTTCCTAGAACCTTAAGAATCCCAGGCTCTACTAACTGAATAAGTGTCCCTCGATAAACCAAATATGACGTAGTATCGTCACAAATGACATATCATTTCAACAAATAATGATGTAATAAATGTCGGATTAGCAAATCATAAACGAAGCTGTAACCAAGGTTGATTGTTCTTGAGCAAAGTTGAGGACTGAAGTACAGCGGTATAAAGGATTCCTCTACGTAAGGATTTTATTGTTATTGACACTGGGCTCGCCTCTATGCCCTAACCGGAATTCGAACCCAGAATCTCGGTCGACTTTCGGTCTAATGAATTCAGCCCTCAATTTATGACAATCACTTTTGGAACACTGAATCTTCCACAAGATTAGATTATGTAACGCACTACTCCTCTGTACACGCCACGAAATTATACCACTCTATTATATTGTTTAATAGGGCAGACGAGTTAAGGAAATGAGCAGCGATTGGGCCACTTAAGAACATTCACTGCAATGGTTGCTGCGTTGAAGGCTCAATCCAGGACAGCCCTAATCTTGCACCGACAAGTTTTCATGTCGTCGGAACCCATTAAGAAGCGCCTGGCTGAAAAGTGACATGAAATCAATCCTTTGATTTACCAACGGAAGGAAAGGCTGGGGAATACGTGTAAAATATTCCAGTTTATAAGTCTATTCTCCATTTCCATTATCCTCCTTGCCCTTTACTATTATTTTATCGATATTCTGCTTTATTGTTCCACAACTACCGTTTCTTCCCATGAGATTTCATGAAAAGAAGCACCAAAGTACATACATGAATAAAGGTACTGGAGAATAGATAAGGGAACGAGGGATTATTCATAAATAAGGAATACCGAAGAGAACAGATGATGATCGAAAGAAAAACGAAGAAAAAAGGCGATAGAAAAGAAGTCTATTTAAGAGCATAGCCAAAGAACCAATGGGGAAAGTGAAAGGGAACGAGAGGCGGAGCGAAGGAAAAAAATGACAGGTAAAAGTGGAAGGAAAAGGGCATAGCTTGAAAAATAGATAGAAAGAAGAACCTGACCTGGAAAATAGAAAGGCACAAAGGCATTGCTTGGAAGATAGAAGTGCGTGGTCTGGAAAATATAAAGGAAGAAAGGCATGGTTTGGAATTTGGACAGTAAGAAGAGCATGAGCTAAAAAATAAAAAGGAAAAATGGAAGGAAAAAGGATGTGGCCTTTAAAATACAAAGAAAAAGAGAAAGGACGAAGAGCGTGACCTGGGAAATAGAAAGGAAGAAGAACTTGGCCTGGAAAACAGAAAGGAAGAAGAGCGTGACTTGGAAAATAGAAACGAAAAAGGGCTTGGCCTCGAAAATAGAAAGGAAGAAGCGCGTGGCCTAGAGAACAGAAAGGAAGAACGTGACTTGGAGAAAGGAAGAAGCGCGTGGCCTAGAGAACAGAAAGAAAGAAGAACGTGACTTGGAAAATAGAAAGGAAGAAGCGCGTGGCCTAGAGAACAGAAAGAAAGAAGAACGTGACTTGGAAAATAGAAAGGAAGAAGCGCGTATCCTAGAGAACAGAAAGGAAGAAGAACGTGACTTGGAAAATAGAAAGGAGGAAGGGCGTGCCCTAGAGAACAGAAAGAAAGAAGAACGTGACTTGGAAACTAGAAAGGAAGAAGCGCGTGGCCTAGAGAACAGAAAGGAATTAGACCGTGACTTAGAAAATAGAAAGGAAGAACTTGATCTAAAAATATAGAAAGGAAAAGTGAAATGAAGAAGAGCGGGAGGAAAGGAAGGAATTAGCCTAGAAAACAGAAAGGAAAAGTGAAATGGAGAAGAGCGTGACTTGGAAAATAGAAAAGAAGAAGTATGTGACCTGGAAAATATAAAGGAAGAAGTGTGTGGCCTAGAAAATAGAAAGAAGAAATGAGGCCTAGAAAATAGAAAGAAGAAGTGAGTGGCCTAGAAAATATAAAGGACGAAGTGTGTGGCCTAGATAAATAGAAAGAAGAAGTGAGTGGCCTAGAAAATAGAAAAGAAGAAGTGTGTGGCCTAGAAAATATAAAGGATGAAGTGTGTGGCCTAGAAAATAGAAAGAAGAAGTGAGTGGCCTAGAAAATAGAAAGGAAAAAAGTGCGTGGCCTGGAAAATAGAAAGGAAAAAGTACGTGACCTGGGAAGTAGAAAGCAAAAATGAAAGGGTCTCCAAGAGATAAAAACCAGATGACCATCCCACATAGCAGATTGGTGAAGAAAGCACTGACACAGTCTGTTAAGAATAGTGTGTTTGTGTGTATGCACAAAATATTTACCCTTGACTTAGTGATAAATATTTGCAGACTTAATGTTACATATGTATTCACATGATAGGTTTTGTTATCTTATTAATTGAATACGCCTGGTATTTTCAGTTAACATGTACCGTATATATTTTTCATACATATATCTACAAAAATCGATATAAAACGAAAACTGAAGGGAAAATACTAGAACTGCACCTTAATATTACGCTACGCAACAGAATGAAGGAAAGGAAGGCATAAATTATTGACGTTGGCAGCTACTGGGCAATATGCCGAAGTCGAGGAAGGTTCATAGAATTAGCACAAAAGCATGTGGATTCGCGGGGTGTACCTAAGCATTTCACATACTCACACTTCCTCGACAGTCATTTTAAACTCATCACAAATTTTCTCTTTAGATAATGCCGTGGAGATTTGTATCTCTGGTCTACAGGAAAAATACACATTAAATTATATAATACATACAAGCAACTGTTTTAATTAATAATTTAGTAAAATTAAAAAATATACTCCTAGTTTTTCTCAAATTATTCTGAAAGAAAAAGTGGATTAATTAATATCAATAATTTGATAAATACAAATATTTACATGTAATTTCACTATAATATCAAATCAAGAATTATTTGAGAGACCACATATATTTACTATAAAATAGAAACGAGTTGAATTATTTGTTGGTAAAACACACTGTGTCGCAACTAGAAACCGGGAATCTACCGAAGGGCAATACGAGCTTAAAAAAAGAACTTGTAACCCATTATAGAAAACACAATATTTAGTGTGTGTGTGTGGTTTTTTTTATACCAAAATTGTTAAAGGTTTGTTTCCTTGAAATCCGAGCTAAAATTATAACAGAAAACTCGACATTTGCATAAAAATGCACAGAGGACCTGAAACAAAAACCTAAGTTTCCAAACCAACAAATGGGGTTTATATTGCAATGTTCCACGTGCTTGAGCACGAGTCGTCTCATACTCGCAACGTAAACATAGTAGTAGCGTGAGTACTACGAATAACAAATATGTGTAGAACAAGTTATGCAATGTAAACAAGCAGACGACGAGGCCAGTTTCATCAGGGAATCAACAGAAGGAGCCACAAGCATCGAAGGAGGAGCTTAGAGGACACATCAAAGAAGGGCTATAAAAGCCCGATGCAACCTTATAATTTATCACTTGCCTGGGTCATCATCTCTCTCCTCTACCTTCTAACTCGTACAGTTAGCAGTCGGACTGGTACACTCCTTCTACCCTGGCAAACACAGTTAGCTGCTGGATTGGTGTGTTCTTCCTAACCTGCATACACAGTTAGCTGTTGGATTGGTGTGCTACCGAACTCTACCTTGTGCACAGATAGCTGTCGGATTGGAAGGACCTTTTTATAGCCCTTCTTTGGTGTGGCAATGGGTCCCAGTGGCCAATGAACTGAGTCGCCGTAGCTCAGTGGTAAAGCGTTGGTGTAGCATGCGGGAGGTCGTGGGTTCGATCCCAGCGGCCGACCATCCTGATGCTTTTCCAGGGATTTCCTCAGTCACACCAGGCAAATGCAGGGATGGCAACTTCAACATAGGCAACTTCCCGAATCCTTTCTCCTCCCCTATCCCCGCCTGATGCCTAAAAGTCTTAAATAAAATTTAAATTCAAAGTGGCAAATGAAGAGGGAAATGTTCTCAAGGAAACGTGACAGGTTTGTCGGAAATGATACGTGATCCCAAGCACGACTTGGTAACACCGTTCCCGTCTACCGCGAGCTCTCAATACCTATCTTACTCTGCGACGTGTATAGTATTTGTTCAAGCTTTCTAAACTTGACAACGTTCATCTTTCAGATCACAGAGGTCGCTATTGACGATTCCTCTGTATGTACGCAGAGGTCGATATGCATATCTATTAAAAATGAAAATAAAGATTACAGCTGTTCCATTTACTCACTATACTTGTTGATTTTTATTACAAGGAAATTTTACAATAAGATGTGTATCAAAATGGTAAAAGTAACCTAACAAGTTAACGATCATAGCGCCGCCAAGTTTTCACCAGGCATAAACAAAAGCTCGTTCAGCCAATGGTTTCCAGGCTTTGGACATCCTTTTAATGTCAATCGCAATCGTCGGGGATCCCTTGAAATACATAATCATTCTCTGTCGATTCCTACACTCCCACGTTACTTGATACTGAAAACCATTACACATTTCCCGTAGACTATACTTTCCATGTATTTAAATAACAGAATACGTCACAGTTACTTCTAACCAAATAAATAATTTGGCATCTTTTTTTAGTGATATGTTATTTATACGGCAATACTGACATTTTAATTACACCAAGCTGAGACGGCTACTGCGGTCAACAGCCTGTGCATCTATTGAAGGTATTACCTCGATATTCGCCTTGTGGAAGAGATGAGTCCTCAGTCCTCAGTCCCCTTAAGTCCTCAGTCAAGATGACCGGCATGAGTCACTGCGATTGTAATCACTAGACATCGGGCTAAGGATAACACTCATATTAAAATGCAAAACAATGTTTAACACGCATATATTTTAAAACATAAACTTGGTTCACCGATTGGCATGACTCGGTCGGATCTGCAAAGGTTGGCGGCTCCCAGGTTGGGAAGAAATTTCTTTTTACCGTGTAGTAGCAAAGATCCTTGCCTATAAATATCTTCTCATACCGACCATCCGACTGAAATTATTATTATACATTTACTCCAGTCACGCCAGGTGAATGGGCATTGTTTTAAAAGGCGGTCGAGCGTGGGACTGACCACCCCACCTCACTTCGTACCGTAGGTCAAGAAAATGTGGAGCGCTACCTCCACTTCCCACATGCACCGTTCACGGCGCGTGCGTATCGCACAGGGGATAACTTTACCTTTTTTTTTATTATTCAATGCTGTATTACAGAATGCAAGTATATCAGCTGGCATTAGAGGAAGTGACACCCTGGGTTCTGAGTTAATCGTTGTCTTAAAACACTTAAGTAGAAATCCTATTTCAAAGATAATGAATCGATTAAATCTTCCTCTTTTTTTCAATTTAAGGATATATAATTTACATTGTAAAAATCGTGAAACTGCACCGTCTAAAACTTAGATCATAATAATCGTGTATCAATTATTAAACGCTATTTCTGGTAATTTGAATTAATTTTATTTCAAGGCCTTTAGGCATCTGAGGCTTAGGCCGGGATAGGGTGGGGACAGGATTGTGGAAGGTGGACGACCAGGGCCTATTTTGTAGGTACTACCCCAGCATTTGCCTGCTGCGATTGAGGAAAACCCCTGGAGAAACCTCAGCCTGGATGGACGTCCGCTGGGATCGAGCCCAGGACCTCCCGAAAACACAGAGCCACGGCCGCTTGGTATCTTTTTCTGGTTACCAATATCTTCTTGCACGAAATGATCTGCTTCGACTTCGACCTTATTATTATCATTAATTAATTTGATTCTATTTAATTCACTAGCGATTCGCTCAAAATAATTTTGTTTGGAGGGCTAACAAACAAAGACTTGAGCAAAAGATTAATTAAATGTTTTACTTGATGTATCGTGTTACATGAAGCGAATACTTTTGATAATTACAAATACTAGGGTCCAAGTCGGTGGTGCTAAATAATTCAGGGTTCGCAGTCGAAGCTTCTGTGTCCGATTTTGCTGTCCTGCGCTGATAACTTACATTCACCAAACCGCAGAAAATAATTAAAAGGTAGCTCAAAGAAGGGTAGAGTAGTTGATTGACGTGCGAAAGGACCTAGGATCGATTCTCACCGCGTCACTATATTTTTCTTTCATGAATATAACCTTCGTTTTTATGTGTTGCATTTTTTCTTTCATTATTTTTTCTCTATGCATTTAAAAATGTTAAGTTGATGTGTTTCTTATAAATATCATTGACAAAAAAAACCTGAACTCATTCTACACTGACTGTTTTCCTCATCCGCCAAGGCCTCTCAATCCTTAACATTATACAGGGTGTTGCAAAATAACATGAACAAAAGCACCTCACGATATTTCTGACATGAAAAAAAAAAGGGGATTTTCCATCGATGGTGCACAAATACTTTGTTTCGGCGCTATAAGGCTGTCGAAAGCGTGGGACAATAAACTCTAGAGGTTCATATTTGCAATACTATTAATGGTAGAACTGAGGCGGCATGGTACTGTCAAAAGACTTCACACCAAACTTGTGCAAGGAATTCCCTAAAGAAAGTAGAGGTTTCCCAGAAATTCTGTAGAATAAATGTAGGTCGAAATAAGCATGAATAAAACGACTTTTCGTATAAGTACAGGTGATAAACTTATTCACTGTCATCCAATCGGGTAATAACAGTCCCATTTACTGATACTAAATACGTCAAATGCTCGTTTAATGTATGTCATTTACTTCTTATTGTTACGCAGCCACGTATCATTTTCTTTTTTTTTTAATCGTTCCGCTAAGAAAATCTTTGAGATACTGACTTACCGCAAACGAGTTATTGTTGCTCCCATTCATTGTTATCTCGAGCCACATTTACTTTACAGAGAATTCTGGGAACCCCTATACTTACTTCAGGAAATCCTCTGCGCACTTATTACACAATTTTGGATAGAGCAGATTTGAAGTCCTTAAGAGTACCATGCCGCTTGAGATCAACTGTTAATGGTATTGCAAATATCAATCTAAAATTCATTTTTCCATTCTTTTGGCACCCTATAGCACCAAAACGAAGCACTTGTGCACCTTCCATCGTCCATGCTTTTTTTCTTCATTTTGTCAGGAATTTCGTGACAGGATTTTGTCGGCGTTTTAGCAAACTAGCTTTTATGCCAATCCAACAATTTAAATATGACCTCGATATTTGTGGCCCAGGATGTTAAAAAGTTCCTTGTATCGCCCCAACGCTCCGTATTAGGAACACCAGACCACACAACTCATAATCAGTTACAAATATTGGTGACACATGCTATGCACGAACATACATTATCATATTCTTCTCTAGTTTTTTTAATATGCAGCGTGTTTATGAACTACACCGACAAACTTCGAAAGGTGATTCCTCACATCAAAAAACACAAAGGTTTCTCTGACAAATTTTCGAAATGTCCATAGTTTCGGAGCCAAGCTGCCGAAAGCGTAAGAAAATGAACTTTAGAGATTCATATTTCTAACATTACGAACAGTAGAGCTGATGCGGCATGGTACCGTCAAAGACTTTAAATCTGCACTATCCAAAAATGCACATTTCAAAATTCTCGGATGGGCGCGCAAGGGAATCCCCAAAGAAAATAGAAGATTCCCAGGAATTCTCTGAAGTAAAGGTGGGTCGAAATGAGCATGAATGGAACGGCTTTCCACCAGGAAACAATAATTCGTTTGCGGCAAGTACATTCCTTGTAACCTAAACTGGGTGGTATGACACCTAGGAGAACGTAATAAAACCTATTATTATTATTACGGTTTTATTACGTTCAAGTAGAAGGTTGCGTGGTTAGTGCAACGCCTCTTCGTAGCCGTGTGTCTGACTTTCATGACCACAGTCCGCTACTTTTTTATTCAACTGTCCTCACGATGCTGGGTCAACACCGAAATGTTGAGCCTCCACCGGGAATCGAACACGGGACCGCTTGCACTACCGGCCACGCCACGCAGGAAACTTTAGATTCCATATACCGAACGATTTTCTTGAAATAAAATGCGTGGTTGCATAACAAGCAGGAGTAAAAATTGCATTCTATTTATGGCAAAGAAATGCAAAATTTCATCCAACATTTTGTTTATTTTTTTATCAAAGAGATTTAATGTCAAGGTCCGATTGGTTGCTCGAGATGACCTATGTCATCTTTACTCACGCGGGAAGTCGTTTAATTCATACTCATTTTGACCTACCTCTACTTCAGAAATATACCGTCCGGAATATGCTTCCTTTGGAGAATCCATTGCGCGCTCATTGCGGAAGTTTCAAATATGCATTTTTAAATAGAGCAGACTTCAAAGTCAATGACGATACCATGTCGCATCAACTCTACTGTTCGTGGTGTTAGAACTATGAAGGTCTAAAGTTCATTTTCCCACGCTTTCGGCACTCTGTAGCTCCGAAACTATGGACATTCCGAAAATTTGTCACAGGAACTTTCGTCTTGTTTTGATGTGAGAAATCACCTCCCGAAATTTGTCGGTGTGGTTCATAAACACCCTGTATATATATAGAGAAAGAATATTTTCTATGTTCTTTTATTTTGTTTTACAAGTAATCATAGTAGAAGCTTACTATTCTACGAAAAGCAAGTACCAACTAAAATTAAAATAAAGAAGAAAAAAAGCAATACAAATTAAATCAAAAGCAATAACGTACATGCGATCTTCCAACATTGTTGCGATTTGTTGCTCGGTCAACGTGTCAAAACAATCTTCCTGGTTAAAAAGTCGAGTGTATGCGTAGGAATTCCACATCAAAACCACCTTTTTTTCTTATAAGAAATGAAGAAAGCTCGCAAGATTAACACAAGATCGCAAAACTGATCTACATCACACTGCAACAAAACAATATATAAATAAAAGGAAGCTACTTAAAATAATATTCTAGTTGTATAAAAATAAAAAAAGACAGAGCTGCATGCACATAACAAATGGAACAGAAACTAATTTTAAAATAGTAATGAGTGAAGGAAGACGAATCATTGATCACTAGTCACTCATCTTTCACAAGAAAAAAAAAAATGAATTATAAGGGTGGTAGCTGTCCCGATACGGATAAATCCCTTATTTTCGTCCCTAATAAACTTAGCTGTTAAAACTAGAGACGCAAACTGTCACCCCTCTCAGTGACAGGATTAGATTCTTCTGTCATTGAATCAGAAGCTTTATTTTGTATGGCCTTTTTTTATCAGCGTGTTGAGATTATAAAGTAGGGTTCTGAACTTGAGGAACTAATATATATATATATATATAAATTTGATCTATAAAATGAACTCTGAAATGTGAAAAATGACCCCAAGCATCTTGAGAAAATTTACATATAAAAAAAATGCTTTTCTATTTTGTGATCAGCGGTGAATATGCAACGTAATATAAAAGAAGAAAAGCACAGTATAGGTATAGGGTTATTCAAAAGGACCTTCCTGATTTCAAAACGTTTAATAACGCACACGTGTATTGTCGATTCACAATGACATGCAACTTAGACGTTAAATGAATGAAAAATAAACTCAAAAAGTTTTAGTGGCTGGCAATTGTTATGTTCAGTTACGCATTACGCCGCTAGGGCGACAGTTAAATCAAGATGGCCGAAAATGAAGACGAGAAAGCATTTTGTGTTCCCGAATTTCATTTACAAAATTAATCAGTAGTAGGAATGATAAAAACATTTCACTAATTAATATCTTTCATGGAAAAACAAAGTGTTTCTAAAATACACAAGAAGTTTGTGTGTGTGTGTCTAGGCAACTGATGAAATAACGATTTTCCACACCAACCTTCTTCGGAATTGCATACACTACCAGTCATACGTAAATGCTTAAATAAAAATTATCGCCCATTGACATCAAAAAACATT
>JAGDQP010050638.1:0-10616 GCA_022664845.1 Lepisma saccharinum | reverse complement strand
GATTTATGGCACTCTCAACCGGCGCAAGTGCACCGTTCCCTAGATATGGCACCCACGTCACAAATATTACTTTTGGCACTCACCTAGAATGGCAGTTCTAACTTTTTTCTTCGAATTTTAACATTTGCTATGAATCAATCTGTTCAAATTAATTATCATTCATTTCATTGTATTTACGTTTGTTCTTATTGAATGTTACTCATAGTTTTTCTGCAGTTGTTTTAAGATTTCTTATATGAGTTTATTTCCTTTGCAGCTATGGATATCACGTTAGTCAAAAATTTTCAGCATCACTAACTTTCTTCAGTTTTATGCAATTGTTTATTGGAGAAGATTGGTGCATAAAAATTGTAGAAACTTTACATTTAATTTCTCGCAAAGAAGGCATTTACAGTTTTACAAACTGTAAGAAAGAAATTAGTTATGAAGAAAATTGCAGGTGTAAGCATGAAGCAACGTTTATAATACGAGGGAAATAGTTTTATTATTATACAAAACAAAGCCTGAGCTAATTCAGAAAAGTCAAATAAAAAGCAGCTCGCATTTGTTTCATTTGACAACACAATAGAGAAATACATTGCTGAAGGTGTAGTTGAACCAGCAGTTTATCAGTTGTAGTAGCCAACTGTGAACTACGATTGCTCCAGTGCAGGTTTAACGTGGATTGTTCTTTGGAAAAATAAATAATAAAATGATTAATCCAGTACCTTCTGCTAGACATGCATTTATATCTTGTGTCAGTGTAACTCAGTCTTCTGTGGTCTCTTGTAGATCCACTTTACATGCTTTACTTGACTGGGGGCAGTACATGTGCTGATTGCACAGAGTTAAGGGACTACACTATTTAACCTTACCGAGGTATAAAACGTACTTTGTTTACTACTGTACCCCAAACAAACTATATTATTACAATTTGTTTCCCATATCAGGAAACCACTGGCGCATGGTTCATTTCTGCTACGGTAACCCTGTATGTTCATAGAGTACGTGAGTACTTTGCTAAGTAAACACACTGTTTAATGTATGTACTACCAGAGAGTGAATACTTACTTTAAGGTAAAAGTAGATATATATAGGTACTAATGAAAATAACGCACGGACAAAGAGGAAGCGAAGTTTGTGTCATATCTCGGGAACGGTGCACTTGCGCCGGTTGAGAGTGCCATAAATCGACTCAGGAGGTCAAAATACATAAGGAACACATGTTTTCTGGGTGGGTCCGAAAAAGTAATATTAGCGACGTGGGTGCCATATCTCGACTCAGGAGGTCAAAATACATAAGGAACACACGTTTTCCGGGTGTTTCTAGGTGAGTCAGCAAATCTTCAACCTTACCAATCTCATCATTACCCCCACCCGTACGAGACTCAACAGTGCCCCATGTGTAAAGTTTAATGGTTGTGAAATTGCGCGGCCCAAACTTGATACTGGGATCCAGAGTCATGTGAAAACGTAGCTGCAAAAGCACCGGACTGCAGATGACATCAGAACAAGATAAACAAAAACCAAACAATTTGGAGGATTTTAATCCACTTGAAAAGTTTTTGTAACATATGGTTATATCAAGATTTCAGTAAGTAAAATAAAATATATTATGACATTTCTTTTCTTAAATGATTCTCATTCAGTCTCTAAATATTAAGTTTTTCAAATTTAATTTATCAGACCAATGGTGTTGATGAACAGGGTTGCCAGTCGTGTCATATTATCACGGACAGGCTCGTATTTGATGGTAATATCTCACGGCCATGGCCGATGTCTGTCTGGTCCTCACTTTGGCTCCCATGTGGATAAGAGAGAATTGAGAACGAATAATTATAATACGTGCAAAGCTACTGTCAACCAAAAAAAATAAAATAAAGAAAAATACACACGAGTGGGCACAAGATATAAGGAAAAAATCATCGCGTGGAGTTTCTTGGTGGAAAATAGAACATGAATGGTGTTCTGGATAATGGCCAGAAATTTACAGTTCACCCATCACACTAGTTGATTACGCAGCAAAATAGTACAGCTTACTTATCTCTTGTTAAGTCACACTACATGCTCAAAGTGTTCCCCACGGCTTTCAATGAACGGGGACTTACGTCGCATCAATGACAGGCGCATCTTCTTGAATTTTGTCTACATAGTATTACAGGCGGCACATACTACATGTTGCTGCAGTCTGTACTCAGGCACTGATTCAGCATATACGACCCCTTTAAAATGTCACCATGATTCAAAATCAAAGGGATTTAGGTCCGGCTTGCTGGTGAGCCATGCAACAAGACCGCCCCGACCGATCCATCTGCCGGGGAAGGAAATGTGAAAATATTCAAGAAGGGGAGCTCAAAAGTAGACAGGAGCTTCATCACGTATCAGCCACATGTCTCGTCGAAATCCCGGTGGTACATCTTCGAGCGACAGGGGCAGTGTATCTTGTAGGAACTGCAGATATATGTGTCCAATGAGTCTTCATGAAGGCGATTAAGTGGTCACCAAGAATCCCAGCCCAAACATTGATTCCAAATTATTGTTGATAGCGGGATTCGATCATTCCATTGGGATTTTCCTAAACCCGCAAGTGCGTGTTGTGGTACTTGATGATACCATAGTTGTCGAGTAATTTGAACCTACATAGAGACTTGCCACATTCTGTTAATCAAAGTATGGCACGTAAGACATTCATTTTACTAAAATGTGATTATGTATTACAATGCAGACTACATTCTGCCACAATCTGACCTCAGCAGCTCTGTGGGCTAGGGCGCTGGGCCGCCCTTCATGAGATTGCAGCTTTGAATCCCGCCTGACGCATGGATCCTTAGAGAAAGAAGTAAATATTGTCTTTACGTAATAATTGCCGGTCTTCTTAATCACTCGTCAAAGTTTCAGTTTGAGTGACTAATGGTTACCAAGCTAATGAAACAATCGGACATCAGTAGGCTTACTACGCGTTGTACATGATTATTTCCTTCCCTGGTATCAAAAGCTTTGTACGTCGTATAAATTATGCATGCTCAATTCTCCCTTTTCCACGTACAAGCAACTGTTCGTCAGAATCAAGCATCGTCCGAGACATGAGACATTATCTCGTAAAATATGACACCTGTCCATGTTAACATGGTATGTCTGCCAGCCTTATTCTACCATTCATCAACACAATTGCTTGATGGAACTCTTGCTTTTCTTTGCAGCGAATGCCTACGCTCATTTATTGTGGAGGTATGTAGACCCTAACGCACAGTATGTGTTTTCCTCTACCATCTTGCTTGCACCTGTATGAGATATCACGAATTCTTGTGTCGCTCCAGAGACGAGGTTTGTTTTCCTAATAATAATATTCGGAAATCTTTCAATTTGTATGGAGATATCCGTGCACACTATTTTCATACTTGTGCATTTTTTAATAGAGCATGTTTGACTTCTGTGACGATTCACTGAACCGCCAGCTCTGTGATGGTTAGTATTCGAAATACACCGCTCTGAATTTAACTTTCCCACGCTGTTGGCAGTGTCTAGCTCGGACAAAATGCACTATTTCACATATGTTCATATTTTCTTATTTCGATGTCAGGAATCACGTGTTAAGAAACAAAAAGAAAAGGGTATTTTGTATTTCATTGTTAAGAAGACAGTAAAGCAAATATGGAGGTAGACAAGATCCGATTATGTGAAATCGAGATTGGCTCTTACAGGTTGAAATCTTTGGTATTACCCCATGAAAATCATTTTGTTTAAGCATAACGTTTAAGGATAACGTCTAAATCAACGATCTTCGACAAAAGATGGCAGCACTATCTCCGTATTTCTCTAATGCATTCTTATCGTTGCACGAAATTTCCTTGCTGCTCCTATAAATTCAAGCCTAGACAGTTCAAACTTTCATGAAAGAAAATTTCATAGCTAATTCAAGAACATGATCGAAGCCGATTTTTTATTTTCGTTTCTGTTCATTGTTGAAATCGCTTCATTGTTGTTGTGAATATCAAAACCTATAATAATGAAGCTCTTGTAACACTATACTGTAACAATGAAAATAACAATAGAGCACAACAATAAGGTTTTCAAGAAAGTGAAGTTTTCATTCATCAGAGGAATCTTGAAGCTTTAAATTAGAAACAGAAAAAGAAGAAACAGTTATGAACTTTCTTCCCTGAAAGTTTAAACTCTCAAGACTTGAATGTGTAGGAACAGCAATGAAATTTCGTGTAACAGTGAAAATACATTAGACATATACGGAGTTAGTGCTGCCATATTTTGTTGCAGATCGTTGTGGGAAGAAGCTGGATAGAGCTGAATAAAAGTCGTTCTTTCTTACAGTTGCAGATATTGTACCTGAGAGACAAAAATCTGGCTATCCACATCTTTTGTCTCAGAGGGCTTAGACGTAATACACTTCCTTGATGAAAGAAAATAATGCATAATGGGATTATTTCTATGCAAGATATTAGAGAAACATTCACAAAACTGCTGGGCATTTGCTTGTATTTGTTTCAAGTCTTCTGTTTGGTATTTTGAAGATTTGGTTGGCGGCAGTATAAAAATTTCTGATTTGTAATGAACAGAGTACTCCCTAAAACATTGTTTGCATGAAGCAAATTGTTCTGGAGAATTTGAATGGACAATCAGAACTTAGCACTCCGTTTCAGCAGTATTAGAATTTAAGAGACCCCATTTTGATGTTTTTTTTAATTAACTAGACAGAAGTGATACAAGCTTTTTAGATATTGAGAAATATTTAGCTACCGCCAATAAGTATTGCGTAATTGTTATTATACTCGGTAATCAAGATCCTATTACTTTGAAGAAGATAGGAAAATCTAAACCGAAGCTACGCAATGTTTTATGCATGACTAAAAAGAAAAGCATGACTAAACTCTTTCATATACAGTCACTTTATAAATTCGTGAATTGGTGCGCCCCATGCTTTTCTTTTTAGTCATGCATGAACAAATTTATTTTTTTACTTTTTAGAACGAATTGTTTAAGAAAAATACGTCTTTATAAAGTTTTTTCTTATTATTTGTTTTAGTTATTTCGGTGTTCGGATATTTTTCTCAAGTTAATATTTCGTGACGCAAAGCCTAAAGTGTTCTGCAGCCTGTCAAACGACAGATCGTTGCAGGCTGGTATTTATTTTAGAATAAAAAAGTCCATATTAAAAAAATAAAATCTCCTTTTAAAATAGATAAATATATAGAAATATATGAAAGTAACAATGGAATACTGTATTGGCACCCGACTTACGTTGCTGTTCAAAACCTCATAATTGTGTGACGTCGGGAAATGAGTTAAACTAACTTTGAAAGATTTGAGGTTACCACGAACCATTGTGAACTAAATAAAAGTCTGTAATAGAAAATGACCTCGAACTTTTTTTATTACACGTAAATGTTACTTGTAACCTTGGCTTCTAAAGTCAACATCATATTCAAATATAACAAAATAAAATATTTCCTGAGACGCAACAGAAACCAACAGACCCCCATACATATCTGCTGATTTCTTGATTGTACGCAATTGTTCTTATTTATTTTAAGCACAACAGTGGTCGAATGGGCTTACTGTTTCCTGCTTGTCTGAATACAACAGGATTAGCTCTTGAAACATGTCAGCGAGACGAGAATGAAAAGCCAAGAAACGTCATAATTTTGGTGGGGACAAATATACTTTTCGGGGTATCCACCAGAATCTTTAGTTTTGCGGGGATATAAGGTCAAAATTGGGAGGCATTAGAATAGTAAGACATTCTTACTTCTCTTTGAAAGAAAATATAAAATTTTAAATTAGAGAGACTCTCCTATGTGACAAAAGTCTGGCGGAATTCCTGTTGAACTTTCACGTATAGTACGGTATTATTCATTCACCATTTAGCTTACACATTTTGTATAAGTAATTCATTCATCCTCCAAATTTTCATGTACAATACCGCTAATAAGTATTTAACCTATTTTTCTTTTTCCTCTAATAAAATCATACCCAAAATATGGTTTATAAATACAATGTTATTTTCGTACGAACTCTCCATTAATAAATAATATTGTGCGTGCAACGATCATTAAAAGTTTAACATTATCGCACAGCACCGTTTGTTCAAAAATTTGCTTGATGTTAATTTCACATGGAATGAAATGACACTCCATGCGGTGAAATTGGAAAATCAATAATAACATACATGTTCATTAGAAAGTATAAATCTGTTTTTTGCATGTAAATCAGAAAGGAAACCCAACGTTATTTTAAACTCTATATACAACAGAGTGTATTGAATTTCTGAAAATGGTTTCTTTTAATGTTGAGGTTTGTTACACATGCCACTTAGATGGAGGAAAAGAAGGTATTTACTTTCTAAGAAAGGCGAAGGCGGGGCCACGAGGTAGAACATTCTTCAGTGACTTAGTATTTTAATGTTTGGTACTTTCAATTTTCCTAATATTAACAGATATACTGTATATAGCTCCACTACACAGTAGAGAAAAGAAAGTTATTTTTCGTTACGAAAGAAGTTTAGGAACGCCTCAAATGAGTAATGGTAGTAGCGACTAATGTTGATAAATGTTGATAGTCAATGGCTTCATACGTTGAGGGGGACTGTTTCGAGACTGCGACAATCTTCGATCGTCAGGCTTCCTATCATTAAGCTAATAACTTCTTGTAAGGGAACAATGAAAATATATTTTGCAGTACTATGAAATATTATTAAAATTCAACAAAATGGAACATTCTCTCTCTCTCTCTTCAATCCAACTACACATTATTTTTTAGGACCTTGCACGGAAATGAATATTTTGCTCTTTCAGGTAGTTACGATGCGTATCGAGGATTATTGCTGTTTTGAGATAGTCCTTGTCAACACATGCTTTCACAAGAATGTTTATCGTCAAGATCTATTCTATACTTGGGTTGAACATATGATCCAGTCTTGTGTAATTTCTCATCTACAATCACAATTTATACAATTTTCGCAAAGTGTTATCAATAAGCGGTTTTGCTATAGCCTTGGAAGGTATTTTAAATTGTTAGCTGGACGGGGATAGAGCCCAGCATATCTTGGTGACTGCCAATCTTTCTAACGAATTCAGGTTCCAAAACAAATACCGCACGTAAACTAGCCACTTTTCTGGCTATAAGCTATATAAAAGAATTTCAATGCAAAAATAAACCAATAAGGCATGCTGTGAACAAAATGCGTTTAAACTTTTTCTGTAGAAACACATGATTGCTCCATACTTTTCTTGCACACATTACTCACACTTTCTGAAGACAAAATGAGGTGAAATGAAAGTTTCATTCTTTATTATTATTAATAATAATTATACCGAAACTTTACCGAAATACGGTTAAAAAGACGATAAAGAATACTGTATACAACTATCTGATAAATATGTAATTTTTAGGAAGGACAGAGATGTTCTGCAGAATGGGGTTGCGCTAGGGCCGTGATCAGCCGGTTGTCAAACGCAGTTCATTTTAGAATCCAGATTCAACTAAATCTACTTTCCACGGAATTAAAAAGTAATATGAATAGGACTAGTAAGAGGAAAAATTACCGAACATTTAACGTCCGGTTTTGAGATCGTACCAGACACCGGACAAGGTCAAAAACCGAACCGTCCGGTAAAATACCGGACGGTTGGCAACACGGAATGATGACTGAGATGAAACGGCACCCCAAAATATCCATGTCTTATCCGAAAATCGAACCCAGAATGCCTGGTTTCGTAGGTGTTTTACCTAACAATTTCACAGAAATATAGAAGGTAGAGTGTCATTCATTGTTATTCGAGAAGGCAGAAACAACAATTGCATCACGCTACAACATTAGAGGCAATGGTTGTAGGCTTACGTTTACGAAATGTTACTTTTTTTTTTTGCAAAGTTTGCGTTATTATTATGGGTGCACCAACAAAGAGGTTATTAGTGAGTGTCATTGAAGGACGAAAACATCCATGTTTCAGACGAGATTCGAACCCATAAACCTTTTGAGCAAAGCCCCGCCCCAGAAAGCATGCCTGAAAAACACAATGTTTCTAGAATTGGATTAACCGCAACGGGAAATTATAAAGCATGAGGCTGGAAGAACGAATGAATAATTCACTACATTTATGTCAGTTGTGTTAGCAGACGCGCTGTTACAAAATTCACGATAAGTAAGGAATTTCTCATGTGTAGTTGATAAAATTCCCAAGACAAGGGAATAAACGGATTAAGTCATCATCGATTAATAAATAATTTATTCGATAAAACCTCGAAGTGCCATGAGTGAATCTGAACTTATAGTATTCCTATTTTCACCACGAACATTCGTACAGGAATGCTAACAATATGCGTCGACTTCTAAAAACTATTGAGCTGTTCCAGTCTTTGCTCGTCTTGCAGGTAGCCTGTTGGAATTCAATCGAGGTACAGAGCAATAGATGTGTTTAGCTTTTCATTTCGAAATTTCGGATGTGAAATTGAAATCGCCGGAAGATTAACAATGTAAACAATTTGGAGAACATTCTTGCCTATGTGAAGATAATTTCTTCAGAATATATCTCAATTAAGATTGGTATTTCTTATACGTTTAATGTGTAAGCATTGAAATATCTTAGAGATATTAAAGTATTGCGACGATTCAGATCTCGTTGCATTCAGTTATTTATTGAATTTGAGCTGGCCGATTATGTACAATATTGTTGTTGTTTGAGTAAATTTGATATCATACAGATGAGATGCCTTATCCTAAGAAAAGAAACACTATTAAAAGAAATAATCTAAATCAAAGGAGACGGTCTAGAGATAAATATTATGCAGTTCACTCTGACAGTTAAACTGTTGAATGTAGCTCACCCGGCCGGGTGTTCTTACAAACTTTTACAAACTCAACTTTCTGACAAAACAAAATCGACCGTTTTGGTCCTTTTTCAAAATTAATATTTGCTCGGGCCCCCGGAGCCCGGTTAAATATGTTTTAATCGTGCTTTGTTTCGGTAAACAAACATAACATTCTACAACTTTTGCACACAATTCATACTCAATTAAAAAAAAGAAAAAAAAAGTCGGTGGGTCGAAAATGGTTGATTTTTTTGTTAGAAACTTGAGTTTTGAATACCGTGCAAAATTTGTAGAATGTTATGTTTGTTTGCCGAAACACAACTGGATTAAAAATCATTTAGCCGTGCCTAAGTAAATTTTTAGCTTGAAAACGGCCAAAAACGGCCGCATTTGACATGGCTTCATTTCGTACCAATTCACAACTTTTCATAACTACTCGAACCCCAACAGCCGACCGGGTAGCCGTGCGGTCTAAGGCGCTAGGCCAACTAATCGAAGGTCTAGGGTTCGAGTCCCGGCATGGGTGTCTTTTAACTCGAACATGACGGATAGTCGTGACGGCCGAAATCTACAGTTACTAGACTGGCCCATATAAAATACTTCGGCCCATCCTAATGTCCAGCGTACTACTTTCAGAACATTTTTGACTTAACTGGAAACGAAATGGCAGACGAGAGTCTTAACATCTGTTCGCCATTGTTTTTTCTTTATCTTTGTGTTAATTTGTAAAATATACCAAAATTTAGTTTAAATCGGCCCAGATCGGCCTACATAGCACCGACAAATCGGGAAATTTCCTGACTCACCTTATGGCCAATCCGGCACTGTAGCCAAGGTACTGCATACATTTTCGAACGACAAACTGTAGTCTTCATTCCACAATAGTCCTGCCATTTCCAGCTACATTTTTCTTTTTTGTAAGATTTATGTAAGTCGTTGCTTTTCTGTTATGTGGTTTACAAGGAAAAAATATCTGCTCTTCTGTATCATCGGCTATGAAGACAGAAAATAGCAACTAGCACTTTGAAGATGAATATTTGCCTTGATGATTTTGTATATAAGGATTTCTTGGCAATAGCATTCTATAGAAACAGCTTCAAGGTAGGCACAACAGAGTTCGAGACATCATTCGACAGAAAGAGAGGGAAACTGAAGGGGATTGCAACAAAGAAATTCCATACCTTTGACTTTATAAGAAAGATGTGGGATGCAGGAAGAAAAACAATTCAGTCTGTTCTCGAAAGAATTGCTCTTGGCTATAAAAGCGTGACAGCTTCTGTTTGTTATTCCGGAGGAGGTGAATGTCACCGCCAAGTAAAGGGAGAATCCAGCATTGGGTCATATTTGTATCGCTCTTCTTCGCAGAAAGCCTAGTCGCACATTGCACACATAAATAACAGCACGTGGTTTAACTGCTTTCCCCCCAGTCATTTTCGGGAGGTAAAGAAGAGAATCTTCCGCCAGTATTAATTGTTTACACTACCACGCCCCGAACTGAAGAAGGAAGGATTATATGGCTGTCTACGAGCGACAGAAAGGTCTTTTTGACTATGAACTTCCACACTTTTCCGTAAAACAGAAATTGTCTCTAGCTGTCAAAGGTCTTCAGAATTTTAAAACGGTATGAGTTTCATCACAAACACATTCACACCAAATAAAAGAGCAAATTTCAGAGATTGAAATGATAGGTAACAAGTTATAATATTTTTATCCGCTGCCATGTGGCACAGTGATTTCATTATACTTTTTCGTTTCGCATGGAATTTGTTCACTCAAACATCGTGCTTTCCTACAATTAAAATGTTGAAAAAAAA
>JAGDQP010050636.1:0-14191 GCA_022664845.1 Lepisma saccharinum | reverse complement strand
AGGTAGCGATCACAGTTGAGGGCTTCGGCTCTCCTCTCCCAACCCGTCTTGTCAGCGTGGGAGCAGTAGACCAACTCCTCCCTTCGGGGAGAGGCCTCATCCACTAGTGGATTGAATATGGCTGTGATTTATTTATTTATATATATATTTAGTTGTAACTATATAGTATGGTCAGGCATAATTCCCACATTGGTAATTCAACTATGCATTGTTGTATAATTAGCTATACTGCTAACAAAATATCTTGCCAATTTCACTTGAAACAATGGGTGGACTGACCATAATAAGGTACCGGCCCGATGACCGGTGCGCCCTCCCCAGATCAGTGCCTCTGCGCCCTCCTCGGGAGGGGCGAAGGCCCGTCTTAGTCTGAGAAGGGCGCACAGCTTCCTCCCTTAACACGATTTTTCTTGGAAAAAAATAACAAAGCTACATAATAGATTTTTATCATACATTTAATACTCAAAGTTGCTTTGTTTGTTTATGAAAATATTGAATTTGTATAATTCTATCGTGATTAACTACAACAGATTCTTAATCTTTTGTTCCTTTTTATGTACTAATTTTCCGGGGGAAGCCCCCCTGCACTTCCTTTTATTTGGGGGTATTCCATACTCGCAAGAGCCTTCGGATGGACGGCGCCCTCCCAGAGTATGTGACCGCGCCCTTTTTACATAGCCAGTCCACCCATGCTTGAAACACAAATTTTACCATAAAATATTGCCCACAGTATTGTAGTTATGACAATACACCTAACCATGTGTATTGTCCTGATGACAATACACGATTAGCGAGACTTGTATTGTATTTGCAACTCATGGAATTACTGTCCCAATATCAACTATGACAGATACGATTTTATGATTACTCCAACCATATCTTTTTGAGTAGTTATATCAGCAATATCGTATTGTTGAAGGTACGATATTTTATTAAGTGACGTAAACATTGTGCTGATATGCCTCAATAGGTGGACCATTCATAAACAATAACATGCTTTATACTCACGTTAAGAATTTTCAAGTAAATCCCCAACATATAAACTTTTCTTCGTCATCCTTAGTTACTCCTTACACGTTCATCAAATTTCTGTAGATTCGAACAAAGAACAAGGTTTCCTACCGTACAGTGTCCCACTTAACTGTATTGTTCTAGTGATTATATTTGTTCCATTTTATGCGCATGCGCATCCAACAACCGTACAGTATTATTCTATTATTCGAACAGCAATAAATATATTGTCATTTGTAAGTCATGAAGAAATACCATTCAATCAGCCATATGTATGATTTTCCCAGCAATGTAAAATTTAGTTATAATTGATTAGGAATCACAACTGTACAACAATACCAGATAGACGGCAACTTAACACAAGGGTATAATTGTCGTATCACAATTATGATTACGATTACTATAAATTTTAACAATATAGTTTAACAATGCAAATATAGCTGGATTTACCAGGCTTTTTTCTGTGTGGAATCTCAGCAACAAGAGATAAATGTTTTGATATATGTAAATGGTGCTTTTATAGAAAAAAAGAAATAGTCATGGTATTGTACACATATCAAATGCAATCAGGGACTCTAAACAGACAACAAAAACAACTTCTGCAAATCGACAACATTCATAAACATTCATAGTCACTTCGACCGTCAACGCACCCAATTTACCACATTTATCAATACATCTACCAACGGCCTCCTACAGCCACTCCCTAAACCTATCCGACCCATTTCACAAACAACACCCGATATAGTTATCCTCTCCTCCAACCTCACAAACCGTACCAACATTGAGGTCCTGGATACTGTAGGCAGTGATCACGTTCCTATTAAACTCACCATCCACCGCAATCTCGCACCTCAATTTACACCTATGCTCCAATGCACAAATAATCGCTATAACCTCGCCGATTGGAATAGCTACAGAAGCTACATCACCAATCATCTACAGCACGGTAATGAACCAACTACAGAACATGAACTATACCAAACACTGGATAATATCACTACCACTCTTCAAACCGCCTCAGTTCATTACATACCTACTACAAGATCCTAACCTCACCGACCAAAACTCCCTTCTCAATACCTCACCCTAATAAAACGACAGCACTTCCGAGAATATATTAGAACCCATAATCCAGCGTCACTGCATGTAAATGGACAACTTCAACGGACTCTACATAATTACCTGAAGGCCTACAAGTTTTGGCAATGGATTAAAACCTGTAACCAAATAAGATACACTGCACATCCAAAGAACTTTTGGAAATGCTTCAATTCTCTAACTGGAAAGTGTACTGCCACAACGTATCCGCTGCTCCAGAATAACGAACCACTACAGCAAGATCAAGATAAAGCAAACGCTTTAGCTACTCATTTTCAGGAGTTATTCACGCCGCCGCATACAGTCATCGCTAGAAATCACCCTGTTCATCGCATCAACCTCAACGCAGTAGAACTGCAGCCTAGCGCTGAACATCAGATCAACGTAGAGAAGCAACTTACATCACCAATCACGGTCCTGGACATCCCATCAGTGCCCCGAAATACCCAGGGAACAGAAGATAACATGCCTATGTCTACACTAATGCTTCCTCTGTTGTGAGTGTGGTGTGCTAGCACTTCATCTTTCATATATGGTCATCCTCAGCTTCCACCGTAATTAATGATTACGATGTAAAATCGTTATAGCCCTGAGTTTGTGAAAAATAAAGAAATAAATTATAGTTCCTATAAAAATCTCTCAGCCCATTCACATTTCCAAACTCCTTCAATTCCCTAATAAACCCTTCCCAAAAAGAGGGCGTAATCCTCTAAGTGGTTAATAGCCTTGGCCTAACCATGGCTATTTGTAAAAATAAATAAATAAATAAAAAATAAAATAAAATAAAATAAAAAAATCACTGATTGAAATCCCCACCAACAGGCTCAAGCTAGTTAAAAAAGAGTATTGGTCTCGCCAGTCAATCAAAATAAGCAGGCACTTTTTTGAATTGTGTAATGCTCTTATCAGAGCCTATAACGTAAAATAAAATGGATGATCACCTCCCAACTGAGAGCCCCCTCTTTCCTAGTGACACCAAGGTAGACAACAAATACTGCGATTACGTAATAAAAAGAAGCTCCTGGAACGAAAAGCCCTGAACTTCTAAAGCAAATCACCCAAAAGTTACTTTTTTTCCAAACATAACTAGGTAATACTATCTTTCAACAATTCATTTTCCTTAGAGGCTAGAATTATACTCAATCCCAACCAGGCTGGAGCCCATGCGTCCCTGAGAAACACTGACCAATTGATTTATTTTCCCGCTTAAGGAAATTTTTCGAACATATGCTATAACCAAATTACAAGAAGTTGAGTTTTAGTTTGATTCCAACACAACAATTTGGATACAGAGCATACCATATCACCAAAAGGCAATTGGTCAGAGATTTGTACAACATTACCTTTTTATCGCTAACGTGTCCTGGCAGATTGATAAAGTAGAGTGTGAGGCCTTTTATATAAACTTTTACAACAGGGCATTCCCGAGTACTTTGTTCAATTACTATTGTATAATTTAATCGGTTTAACATTAGAGTCGACAAAATTATACGCCAAACTTAAAATGTGTCAGTAGGCAAACTGCTTCTCGTTTATCTATGCTGACGATACAGCCTTTTTATACTGTCTAGTATTCTGCTATAGATATAGACACACGCCCATCGCAATGTATCAATGAATTTTCCGGTGAAGACTGCGAGTAAACACCACCAGAAGTACTAAAGTCATAGCTTTTTGCACGACTTACCAATGATCTAAACAAAAATCGCTCCGAGAAAACATCAGTCTTATACGCAATACTACCTACACTGTCCCATCCTGAATTAGAAGGCAAAAGTTCACATTCTTAAAGTGATAATCCTGGCTACACGCAGAAAAATGTTCACTGAACATCCAGTAGCAGGAAGTCAAATGTTCAGTTCCATATGGGACAGCAAAACATAAGGTAATGCCAACTGAACATATTTAGTTGAAGGTATTTTGTGAACTGAAACAATATGTTCAGTAAGCAGGGCACCAGGCGTTATAGTGCCTGTTACTGGACGCATATAGTAAAACAGTATTGACTAGCGAAAGAAAAAGAGAGGTCTGGAGTGGGGTTCGAACACACGACCGTCAGAGTTGCTTGCCGTTGTTCAACGTTCTACCCATGTTAAACCGTTTCTGCTGTTGAACGTAGGACATTTCACTAGTCCTTTTGTATTACGAAAACAGTTTCTGGAGTAAAGACATTTATGTAGACTTTAATTATTCGAAACTTTGAAATTTTATTAATTGATCCTGTGTTAGAATAGAGCTATGAAGAAGACTGATCGTGATTCTACAGAAGTGAGACACCTCAAGAGATTCATAATGACGTTTACTTTACTGTTCGTGTCGACGACATTTCTCAAACACACTGGCTGCCAATTGCCAAGACATTCAGTGAATATACTTTCCACTGGATGCATGACTGCAGCAACTATAACCGCCCAGTTACGTTCTCCTCATTACGCATTTGATGCCTGTTACTGTTAATGTTTAGTAACAGGTTGCATAATACATAGTAACTGTCATCAGACATGTTTTGTTGGAGTTCAACCAAACATCGTTCAGTTCTTGGTACTATATTGTTCAATATCTATTACTCTAGGTTTAGTTTCGTTAACCAGAACCCTTTTTACCATTTGTGTTTCGTTGTATGTACCATACAAGTTGACTCTTGTCCAGTTCGTAGTACAGGATGTTTTGTTGATGGTACCAGAAAACCCTTAACTGGACCTGTTTAGTTAAAATTTATGGATGGATTTTTATGTGTGTACAGTGTCTTAAACTTCTCCGGCGTAGTAGCACGTATCTAGGAGTCATATTAGGTGCGTTCGAAAGTGATATGGAGTGGACCTGTACCGAGAGTGTAAATGACGCTCCAACGCTGAACCAGTGGGCCCATCTAAGTGCAAGTCCTTCACTAGATGGCAAATGCCAGCCAGCACTTTTAGTGAGACAGGCTGAGTAATTTTCCAAACACAAGTGTGTTAACCGGAGAACAAGTAACAACATGGAGATAGATGGTCAAAAGTGGACAGCATTATTCCTGTGGAAGGGTGAGTTCTAACAACGGAAAATCATCCCGTCAACGAGTGGCCATATGGAGTGAATGCATATCAGCAGGATGTTTAACTCGGTTCTATATTTAACTGGGAGTGAAGAGTCTGAAGGAACGCGTGAGGAAGCCGTCAGCAATGATTGACCAGTGACATCGCGAGCTCCTGGCGCCATGCAAACCAAGTATATGTGATTATGGCAAATGAGCACATCACATTCGATGAATTTAAACGGCAAAGGAGTCTGTGTTGAAGACCGCTGCATGACATGCTCAAGATGTGTGCACATTGAGTGCCCCAATTTGAGTGAACATCACGGTCCTTGGTTCCGGTGTGCATTCACCACAAACGACTACTAGTTTGCGATGAATTTCTGTTGCTGGAATTCCTCTCCATCCATACTAACCATACTGTCCATTTTTATCACCTGCATCTATATCCACATGCATCCGTGTACATCTGTCGTTATTTGTCCACCGGCTCTCACATCTCTGAAAAATTACTGTCGGTGTCGCTCAAAGCGCTGATGCTTTGGCAGTCATCTAGTGGCAGAGTATCGTACTAGTACACACGCCTTTTGACACAGCGTTCGCGTGTCGTTCACATGTCCGGTATAAGAAGTACAGGACAGTGCAAATCTTCTCCGAACGTTCCTGATATTATCAAGCTGGAAAATGTGGAAACTAGAGTGAAGCGAATCTTTACTGGTCAAGATGAATAAAAACGAAAAATAAAAATACTTGAAGATTTAAATCTTCACATTATTCACTACATCCTCACATACACCCAGAAAGCTATTTGGCAGGCCTCCTCAGGCACGTAAATGTAGTCATCGCAGAAATAGGAGCAACATACTCATACGAATTCCATTCCTATCAACTATCTGCTAAAGTTGGAGCTAAGATACACGTATCAATACACTTGCAACTAAGACAAAATAAATCCGTTTAATTTACGTTAAATCTCTCATCGAGTCGAAGACCCTTGGCCCGATACTAACAGGCAAACATACTGATGGGGAAGAAAAAACTTATGAATTTCTTTCTTTCGTCATGTTTACAATGTAAAAATATGTGCAGATGCAAATTTTGGCAACTCGAGCGCAATTGCTTTGGAAGATATCGATAATATAAAAGTTAGATTCTTGTTTCTGTATAGAGTGATAGAAAAGTGTGAAAATACTCTTAATTTTTTTTAATTGCTAAAAGAAATGGAAACCAAATAGACAGTAATGCATACTGGGTGAAAGGCACTACCTATTGGAGGGTTTGTTTATCATGGCCGCCATCTTGAAGTCCGCCATGTTGAATCTAGATTGATTTTCTTAAATGGAGAGGGGGTCGTGTAACATGTCATTCTGAGCTAGAATTTCACGAGAATTACGTTTCTGATGTTAGATTTGCCGTAAATGTATTATGTGAGAAAAGGGTATATGACACTCGTCTGGGCTAATGATGTAATAACCTAAAAACACCCATTTTGTTTTGAAATAACAGAGGAAATGAAACCTAACAGAGGATAGGACACTATAGCCAGGAACAATTAGTATGCGTTTGTGTCGCATTTCATATGTTATTTCGAAACGTTGCGTCATTACTCCGTACTTGTGTCACATAACCTTTTCTCTCATCACAATACGTTTACGGCAAAACTGACATCAAAGACGTTTCTCGTGAAATTCTAGCCCAGAATGACATTTTATTCGATCCCCCTTTCCATTTAAGAAAATCAGTCTAGATTCAATATGGCGGACTTCAAGATGGCAGCCATGATATCAAACCCTGCGACAAGTAGCGCCTTCCACCCAGTATGAATTACTGTGTATTTGGTTTCCATTTCTTTCAGCAATTAAAAAAAAAAAAGAGTATTTTCACACTTTTCTGTCACTCTACAGAAACAAGAATTTGACTTTCATATTATCGATATCTCTCAAAGTAATTGCGCTCTAGTTCCCAAAATTTATATGCGCACATACTTCGACTTCTGAATGATACACTGAAATCCGTCTTTAAAATACGTAAGCTGATAATACGGTTTCATGAATAACTTAGAGTCAGACTTCAAACGCAAACCGATAGCGAGGTTTTGAACTTTGAAGGGAAACATGTATTGATAGTGTTGGTACATTCGGTGGTGTTCCGTTTCTTTTTGTCAGCAGTAAAGAGATCTGCCGAATAGTTTTACTAATTTCACTAATACATCCCTTTTCCATCTACAGAACGCTTCAAAAGTGGGTTGATTGGTATGGTTACCTGCAAAGAGATGCATTTTTCAGATGGTTCATAGGTGTTATGGACAAAGCTCTTAATTCTTATGGCGATGGCCTTCCAGGTAATGAATATAAGGTGAGTTAGAAATCAAGTATTAGATTGTAACAGAAGTTCCCGTCGTTTTCATATTTAGTTTCTTTTCACTCCATCTTTTTGAACTTTAACAAAGTGGATATAATCATTCGAAGGGGCGTTCTTTTATGTAAAGAAAATTTAGTCCCGCCATTTTCCTAAACACATTTTTTGTTTTCTTTCCGGCATTTTGAAATGGAAATTCCAGGCGCGAAGAAAATCCATTTCCGAAAATTGCTTAAGTTCGCGTTTCGCCCAATAAAAAATCAGCGGAAGCAGCTCGGGATATTTATGACGTTTACGGAGACGGTGGTATAGGCGCGAGGACTGCTCGAGTGTGGTTTGTCAAGTTTAAAAAGGGCAACGTCGACCTGGGCGACCTACCGAGTTCAACGAAGACCATATGAAAGTGCATTTCAAAGAAGACGGTCGCCAAAGATGCAGAGGCCAAGAAGATAAGCAGCCATGTAATGACGATCTCCCGTCATCTTAAATCAATGGGCTTTACTCTACACAGTCCAGCTGCACCCTGTGAATGAGGCTAGAAAAGAACCGATCGACAAGGCCAAGTCATCGTGCTCCACGACAACGCCAGGCCTCATGTTGCAAACATCGTCAAAGCGGCACTACAAGAGCTCGATTGAGAGGTTGTTCAACATCCTTCTTATTCTCCGGGTCTTGCGCCGACAGATCGCTGTAGAACCAAATGAAGGGCTTCGATAACGACAAGCACCTTGGAAACTGGCTTAACAACTTCTTCGAGTCCAGGCCCGGCGGTTTCTGGCGAAACGGCATTGAAAAATTGATCGAGAGGTGGGAGCAGGTTGTAAACAATGATGGAGATTACATAATTGATTAATCTGTTGTTATGATTGCTGTAACTTTGAATAAAACTTCTCAATAAAAAGAACGGCGGGAACCTATGTTACAACCTAATATTGAAAGAGTATTTTTCTCCAAAAAAATTATTTAGATCAATTCAAAGGTCTACCGCAGCCTATTTTCCTTAAAGTGGTTTATTTGATTTTGTGGAAAATAATGATTGATTAAAATAACTTACTTTGGATAGCTTAAAGGGTTTTAGTTTTACATGCATTGTTTAGTTCCATCTAAATTACTATAAAAGTTTCAGCCACTATGGAATGATCTGATTGGATACAACTATGGCCACCAAAACTATCCAGAACAATTCACATAATTTCATTATTCGAATACGAATAATCGGATCTCGGAATAATCGGCTATCTGAATAATAAAATGAGCTAATTTCAGAGGAATGGTTAGTCGTATGTGAAAAATTGCCAGAATTTCCAGTATTTGAGTGAGGAAATGGCAATTTGCACAGTGAATTGTCTCGGAAGCGGCGAATGAACAATTGTTACAAGGCAGCTTGATCGACTGGAAGACTAAATTGAAGACTACACGGGGTGAATGCCCATGAAAGATGATTTCAAGTAAACCGGATTTTAAAGTTTAACCCTTCTATTTTCTCCCATGTATTTTATATTCTAAAATCGCTTTAACTTGTGGATTATTTTCACTTTGAAACTTTCTTACCGGTTAGTTGACATTGCGTTGTACTTTTTAGAAGTGGCAACTCAATTGTTTTATCCTTTGAATGCATGACATGACTATTTCAACTTACATTAATGCATGGAATGATTCATTTTGATCCAGACGTATTCAAGTTTTCTTTGTAAAGCTTCTTCTATTGTACAGAATATATATTATGTCGCTGTTCTGAAATAGGCCTCTTATCATAGACGTTGTCGCTGCTCGGGTTGAAGTTTAACCTCAGGGCGCCATAGAGTTCCTTGGACTTTTGATGTGGTATATACCTTACGACTGTTTAGCATCTAGCAGGAAGTTCTATACGGTGCCCCAAATCTGTTCTTCAGTGGTGGCTACCTGAACTTACATAAAACCTGCGTTTAAGAGCTTGTATACTATTTTGCAATGATATAGCGCTTTGCAGCAGGCTTAACGCTGATAATATTATTTCCACGTTACGTAAAGAAACATGAGTATCAAAGCTAGGTACTTATTCCTTATGAACGATCAGATACACAATCGATATGAAATTATTGTTCCATTGTTAAGTTTCGTTCGTTTCATATGTCTCGTTTCCACTATCGCACTTCCCCTCCCCCCACTGCAATAATTTCGCTAGTTAATGTACTACTAATAGTAATTACGTTCACACTGAGGATCCTATTCATGTGTTCTATGTAAGTTAGTTATTATTTATGTTTCTCTTCCCAGATTGCGCGGTCACGATCAGGACCTGCATACAAAATTAAAATACAGAAGGATGGACAAAGTCCTATTTCTTTTGACTTGGTACCAGCTCTACAGTTTTCGTCAGACCAATGGCCTCCAAGACCAGTTCGACAACTGCGAGATCTCCAGTTTATTACCTGTGACACAAATCTGGTAAAGATATATGAATTATTAAACACTCATACGATTATTCCATATCAAATTTTGGAACAAAACGACGTCTTGTCATTTTCCGTATCGCTCTAAAACAAGGGAATACCATTACTAACTTCAATTAAGCGTTTAGAATAAGTTTTTAAGTAAACTCGACTGGCGTTTAATTTTTTGCAAAATACTCTAAACTTGTGGTTTATTGTGAATAGGGTAGCGGTTCTATGTCAATCACAAAATATTATTCAGCTTCTTATGACATACTACGGGGTGTTTTCGCAATGATAATACTACCAGTACAGAGGTAGCATATGTCCTGAAAGGTTGTGCACAGCTCCAGCTTAAGAAGGGAAGGATGTGTATTTGCATTATGTTAAAGAAGGTATGAGTTTAAGTATCTCTTTTAAATATTCATCATTTACCCTTTTGTACGTACCTGGCGTAATGCTGAATAATGCATCAAGCGTTATCACGTCTCTGCATGTATTTGAAGGATTTATTGGGCATGTATGTAGTGAGTTATTTTCGCGGACGCTCCAATATTTTTGTATTGCCAACTCGGAATCTAATATTGATAACCTGGGACAATTTCGAGCAGAAAATATTGGACTATCCACATCATCTCTCTATGGAGGGCTATCCTGATCGCCTCTCTATGGCGTCTTGAGGTTGGTTTCCATAGTAAAGGCGGAGGCCAAGTCTAAACAAACAGTAAGTTTGATTTCACAAAGAAAGAAATTCAGTTGTGGAAGATTTTAATATTTTTCAAACTGTTGATTATTTCGCTGACGAGCGGAAACTGAACGAACAGAAATGCTGTGGAGTCCGAACATGTACTTTTGCTTACATATGACCGGGATTTGATGCACATACGAGGGAAAGTGCAAGAAAGGACACACGAACAGTAAATATAATAAGTTGAGGTAAGTAGCTAATTTTTATTCGAAAATTTGTTTTTATGAAACACATACAAAGGTACTATTTATTGCCTCTCGAACACTCTTACCTACAATATCAATTTGCGCGGCTGTACATAGGGTACAAGGGTTTCATTTCAGCAGTCGTATTTATTTTCTTGAGTGTTCTTAACTATAACCGAATTAGCAACTTCAGTTTAAGCTTCTTAGATATAATTATCACCTTTTTAAATCAAGAACTCCGCAATCAACAATGAATTATCTTCATAATCATATCAACATATTCAGAACTGCGTTAAATGGCATTGTGCGAAATGTGCTTAATTATGTAATTGGCTCCTTTCACTTCCTTTTCTAGTTTCAGTCCTTTGGGAAAAAAAAGCAAAACATGTCTCTAGTGTTTCTTCCAGAAGATTTTGTTCAGGTTCTCATGGGGGGCTAACGAAAAATATAAATATTACGTATTAACTGCGATCTGGTAAAATATAAAATACGGTAACAATAATGTTACGATTGTTACCTAACAATATGTCGTACTTCCTTACGTAACCTCAAAAGAATATGAACAAAATTTAAAGAATGTGCTATTATATATGTATTTCAGTATTCTTTCGGGATTCGGTTGAAAAACCCCAGAGGGAAGAAACCCCTCCCCGAAGGCATGCCTGGAAGAAACACTGCCGTCTCTTTCATTCTAATATTGACTATCTGGCACAAACCAGGAAACCGTAACATGTTGAATATCGAACACTACAAAAGTTACTGCTAAACACCCGTTTGTTTAGACTGTTTCACGGCGGGTTACCGGATCTGACGTAAGACTTTAGCTCCCTACTGTAGTATTGACTGTAATACAAATTTGTCTTAGTGAGAAAGCTAAAAGCTAATGGGCCGCGCACGTGCCGTGGGCGGCCCATTGGGGATCTGTAGGTAGCGCCATATATTCTCCACTTATGGCATAAAGTGGGGTGGACTGGTCGAGCCTTACCTTCCAAGGTGCCCAGGAGTACTAAGAACAGTAGGACACTTTGGAGAGGACGCTGAGGAGAATTCAGAGTGCCAGAAATGGAAATGTTAGTGCCTACACCATTAATTCGTATCCTTAAACTTTCATGTATATTCGCTTGCGAGAGAAATAAATTACCAAAAATAACCAATCATAAAAATACCTCAACCTCTTACTAAAACCTCTATATGAAATTCCACATTCTAGCCATCACATTCTCAATTATTTTTTTTCAGGATACCTCCATAATAATACATTCCTCCGTAAATACCAACTAAATACCTCCATACACAAAAATACCAAAATCCGTACTATCAATCTACTTGTTCCAATGGTACCTCCCTGAAATACTCAGATTCCTCCGTATCAAAGAATATCGAATCCGTACATCCAAGCTACTGGCTCTAATGATACCTCCAAGAACTAACTAGATTCCTCCATTAAATACACCAGTTTATCATGCAATCAAAAAATAGATCATTCCTCTTTACAAAAGTATCATATCCGTACTTCCAAGCTACTTGTTCCAATGATATCTACATGAGCTAAATAGATTTCTCCATTAAATACACTAGTTTCCCGCTAGTTCTAAACCCTGGATACCTACACTACTTCTATCCATTATCTACAACTAACCAGTACCGATACCTCCATAATAATTACTTATCTGCATGCGCCATGATCTAATTAAAAGCGAAATCCAATAAAATACCTTTATCTAACACCTCACTACTCTACTTTAAGAAAGAGAGAGAGAGAGAAACTAAAATCCTACCCCGCTATTTCATATTTATTCTAGATTCCTCCAAAAAGAAATTCCCGCCAAAACCATTTTCCACACACCATCTACAGCCGTTACACCACCACACCAAGTTCTACCATGTACACACAAGAAAAAAACACGTAAGGAAATCATTACATGCACATAGATATTCGCACATTTTATGAAACACTGGTTTCTGGGTCTTTTTCATCATTTTCGACTTCTTTTTGTGATATCTTTCGCTTGCGAGAATCGCTCAGTATATCTGCCACACAAAAAATATTATCTCAAAAGAAAAAAGTATATGAAAAATAGGGAGGACACGGACATCAATTTGCAGAGCTTAGAAGTCATACTTCTTGCGTAAATGTATATGCTTCTGACACTATACTTTTTGCACGAAAAATCACACATTTTCATTCCTTCTTTAAGCTCTGTTCCTAGAGGGGAAAGTTACGTACTTCCATCTGCTTCCGATCGTAGCCAGATACCCACTGCGGGTGCGCGCATACCGACCGAGTTGCTTTGCTTCCCCTTGACCCCTCTTCGTCTTCTCGCCCCGCTACTCAAGACTACAGACTGAAAATCGATGAAGAAAAACTAGCTTTTCCTCTCTTATTTTCTAACTAAAGCAAGAGAGAAACAAACAAAAAATTAAAAACAAATGATTTCATAATCAGATTCAAGCTAACTCGATATGACCAATAAGCATATTTTTTCTATATTCCTGTGTAACTATAGAAATAAAAAAAACAAGCAAAAAAATCACTTTCATAAAGAAACTACACAATTCAACATTTTACGTTCACAAATACTATCCCTTAATTGTAACTGCTTAAGCTATTTGATGTGCACATCATTTTTAATTATATACTACGGTCGGCCGACCTAAAAGTAAAAAATACATTATTTACACATTTTATATACATAAAACAATAAAGCATAAAATTATAGATTAAAATTCTACAAAGTAATGACATAGTCATTACAACCATGACCTTATGTTTGCTAATTAAACAATGGTAAATAATTACAACAATGTAATTAGACTTTTCTTGATTCAGACGACCTTTCTGCTAACTTTAATATATATATATATATATATATTTAATTTTAGCTGGCTAGCCGTAAGTGGTGTGCAATTCCGAAGGAGACCAAGCAACAGCGTTACGGAATGAATAGGGATAACCCGTGCTGTTGGAGGATGTCATTTTATGACAACGAGAGGGACATTATGAACGGACTATATTTTATGAAACCAGCGATAAAACTGATTAAGGTGAGTCTATTAACTTTCCTATGTTTTTGTAAGGAATGTTAAACCATTCGCAGGGCGTGATTTCTTTACTTATATCGAAACACATTTATTTTCCCCCGCTGTTTATGAAAAAAATACTTCAGATAATTGTTCGGGAAGTTAAGTTTTATTTGCTTCGCATCTGATTACTAAAATATCTGAAACGGTTTAAATGTACCTTTAAGCAAGTATTCTACCTATTTAAAGAAATCCTATCTTTCATTTCAAAACTTTCAAGTGCAATGTTTATATTTAAGCTACACTAAGAAAAAGCGTACGAAAATAATAGTAAAATAACAGA
>JAGDQP010050635.1:0-14192 GCA_022664845.1 Lepisma saccharinum | reverse complement strand
ATACATACACTTTCATATCGTACCGATCTCAATAGGTATATTTTCTTCGAAATCTACCTAAAAATGTAAAACAGAACACGGGTTTGGAGTGGGTGACACACAACATAGTATTTCCACTTGCCCTGGTATTTCTATTTAATTTTCCTATGGTAGGTTACAGGAAAGTCGTTGAGTGGGTGGGGGGTTGGAACGGCGGTAAAGATTAGTTGTATATAGACTTCTTTCTATACTCTGTGACGGCGCATGGTTTTCTTTTTACAAGCTCTTCAGAATTGCACGGGACTTTGAGTGACCAGATTACGGGAAGAAAAGACAGGACACAGTGTCGTCTGGATATCGGTCATCTGGCTTGCAGATTTTTAATATTTTTCCCCTTCATTTTTAGCTTTTAAATAATAGTATGTAACGGTATGTAACTGTATGTAACTCGGACAAATTTATTTTCCGAAAATTTTCCGGTGGTCGGTCAGGGCGTTTCTAGTAGGGATGCCCAAACGGATCCGGATCTGGGTTTCGGATATGCACATATATAGTACTAGCGCACATTTCAACCAGTAGGAAGTAATTTAGAATATCTTTATTGTCCACATGATCATTATAATATTTCTCGATGGAATGGGTTTTCTTTAGTAATTCAGGGTTTCCCTCAAGTTTTACAGGACATACTAAAATTTTGCATTTGCCGCAAGCATTGCTTGAATGGATCTAATTTTCAATTAGGACTTTTCCTCAACTAATTTGTAGTTCATGAGAAAGAATAACCTCTCCATATTGGCATTGATGCTCGGAATACACAATAGTTCCATTTCGTTATTGTGCGGAATGTTATTGTCTTTGAGATTTGGTGACTGGTAATTGTCACGTACGTACTTTTTCTGTAGAATGGGGGTTTCCTGGCAAAATATTTCTTGGAAGTTCAGGCATTATTATTGTGCTTTTTTTCTGGTAATAGGGGACCAAAACAGCCGGAGACCTAAGTGTTATTTTAGGAAATGTTCCCGAATTCAAGTATCTTAGCAAAGGCACATAATATAGTTAGATGTCTATAATTTTTTAATATCTGTTTTATTATTGGTATTAGAAACAGGATATACCTTTGTTGTTGTTCTACACTCGTAGTAATCTCACCGAGTCGCCGTAGCTCAGTGGTAGAGCGTTGGTTTAGGATAACGCAATCAAAAAAAACACAAAAGTTATGTATATGGGGAGTGGAACATACATTCATCATAAAACAAAATTCGAACTGGATTTGTTCCATAATAAATCATGTAGTAATAATTATTATTGTTATTAATATGATTAATATTAATCATATTACATTACATATGATTAACACGTAAACATTATTATTATGATTGCTATTATTACAGAGGCCGTAGAACCAAATTTGTATTTTGTGAGGAAAAGTGGCAGAGATTGCAAGAACAAGAAGTTTATCAGTTCGAATTATAATCTTATAACTTCTTAAAATAAATTCCGATAGTGCATTTTTGGATAGTGCACATTTGAAGTCTTTGATGGTACCATGCCGCAACGGCTCTACTGTTCGTGACGTTCCAAATGTGACGGTCTAAAGTTCAATCCACGCTTTCGGCAGCCTGTAGCTCCGAAACTTTTCACATTTGGAAAATTTGTCACTTTCGTCTTGTTTTGATTTCAGAAATCACCCCCAGAAATTTGACGGTGTAGTTCGTAAACACTTTGTATATAATAATAATAATAAATCACAGCCATATTCGAACAACTACTGGATGAGGCCTCTCCCCGGAGGGAGGAGATTGGTCTACTGCTCCCACACTGACCAGACGGGTTGGCAGAGGAGAGCCTAAGCCCTCACTGTGATCGCCACTATCGTTTATTCATATCAGCTCCCCAATTGCATCACGATGCTTGTGGGCACCGTTCCAGACCCACAAGCTTTGGAAAAAATTATTGGCAGCGCTGGGAGGCGAACCCGGAACCCCTCAATCTGTAGTCAGCAACGCTGTACGGCTGTGAAACTTGAAAAATTGAATGCCCAAACGACTCAGAGATTAAGAGTCACACAAAGAGCGATGGAGAGATGCATGCTGGAAATAACTAGGAGGGACAGGAAGACAAATTAATGGTTTCACGTACAAACAAAAGTTAGAAGATATAATCAAGACTGCGAAGAAGATGAAATGGAGATGGGCAGGTCACATAGATAGACGAACAGATGGAAGGTGGATGACAAATGTATTACATTGGATTCTTAGAGAATAGAAACGACCGAAACGACGTCCATATGCAAGATGGGTAGATGAAATAAGGGTTTTTCAGGAGCTACATGGATGAGGATAACAATCAGACTGTGATATGTGGAAAGGAAGGGGAAGGCCTTCATCCAGCAGTGGATAGAAAATGGCTGAATATAATATATATATACAGGGATAGGCTTCAGGAGGAGACTATGTATATAAAGTGAAACAAAACCGTTTATCATAAACAGGAAAATTACTGTTTGGGGTCGTCGGACGTAAGACATGGTTAAAGGAGGTCTCGGCATGAAAAGGGTTGAGAAACGCTGCACTAGTGTCTAAGCTTGCTGAGTCTTCAGCCTGTTTTAATTAAATTAAGTATAGATACAAAGCCTCAATGTAAATATATAAATATGTATGTATTGTGTGTGTGTGAGTGTGTGTGTGTGTGTCCCCGATGAATGAGTGGCTATGTTTATCACCTTTTAATCAATGGGTTTTTTGAGGTTCGATTCTCGGTGCGAAACATTATCCCTCCTGAATATCTAGCCAAATTTTTTGCCTTCACTTTCAAGACCTAATCGCCCTGACTTGGTGTAAACGTTCCGCTACTACGTTTTCTCATCCACTTCGAGCATGGGATGGAGACGAAGAAACCACCAAGCGATAATTCTGTCATTCAGCAGGGGTTTTCAATAGTTATTTATGATGTGTATGTTAGGAGGTGGAGGCAGGCAGGAGGCAGACGTCCTCCCAACGACATCTCGGTCTTCCCAATGGTCTCCTTCCTCGGACTTCCAATCAAGATGAGATATACTTTTCTTCTTCCCCCCCATGTGAGCTACATGGCCTTCCCACTTTAGTCGTCGCGAATTCATTATTTTTACAACATCGGGTGAATCGTACAACCCGTGGAGTTCTTCATTATGCAGTATCCTCTAATCCCCAGTCATCTCGTCCCCTTTTCGGCCCGTATATCTTTATCAAAACCTTATTTTCAAACACACGTAATTTATGTTCATCTGCTAGGGTCGTACTCCAACTTTCGCAACCGTAACGTATTACCGGCAGAATAACCGTTCTGTATATTTTCAGTTTCAATTTTCTTGACACTAATAGCGATGTTAGAAGCTTTTGGACTGAATAGAAACATGCGTTGCCCGATACTAAGTGACTTTTAATTCTTCCGTGACCTCATTTTTGCTTGTTACGTATGCTCCCAAGTATTTAAATTTGTTTACTTTCTCTATGACCTCATCCCTGATTCTTATGTTTTTATTTCCTTCATTTCCTGTGTTTCGGCTTGTTATCATGTATTTTGTTTTATCTATGTTTACTTGTAGACCTATCTCATCGCACGCTTCTACTAAGACATCGGTGTTGCTTTGTAGTGCATTTATAGCGTCCCCTATTAAATCTACATCATCCGCGTATACGAAAAGTTGATTCAAACCATTCAATAATAGTCCCTTTATGTCCCCTTTAATTTTTAAAATCGTATATTCAAACGCAAAGTTAAACAGTAGTGGTGATAAGGCATCGCCTCGTTTCAATCCGTTGCGAATCTTGAAACTATCTGACATATTATTACCTATCCGTACTCTGCTTATGGGGTCGCTGAGACACATCCTCACTAGTTGAACCAATTTTTTCGAAATTCCAAATCGTATCATGATATGGTATAACTTTTCCTCTTGGATAGAATCATATGATTTCTTAAAATCAATGATTAGCTGGTGAAGCGTCCCATTTTATTCCCATTTCTTCTCCCAAGATTTGTCTCAAGGGGACAATATCTGGTCCAACATGGATCTATTTCTTCTAACTCCATACCGGTGATCTCCAATTATTACATCTACTTATACACTGAGGCGTGTTAACAGAATATTACTTAATTCCTTGTAACAAGTTGGAAGTGACGAGATTCCGCGGTAATTATTACAGTCCGATTTATCGCCTTTTTTGTAATTCGGAACTATTATTAAGGTTTTGCATTCCTTTGGGAGCTCCTCCTTTCTCAATATAGCACTTATCAATTTATGTAGTTCCTTGATTAATGGCGTGCCTCCTCCTTTAATTAATTCGGCTGGAATATTGTCTATTCCTGGTGATTTGAATTTATTCAATTTTTTACCGACATTTCGATCTCCATCTCGCTAGGTTTGGGAATCCACGGTTCTGCGGTATGGATTTCAAATTCCTCTGTTTGTTCCCCGATGTGCACATTAAAAAGTTTGTCGAAATAAGTTTTCCACACATCGACAATTTTAGTCGGATCCGCCTGAAGATCTCCATGTTCATTTCTAATCATCTCTAGCCCTTTCTCAAAGAGTTTACCCCTTTGTATAGATCCCGTATGCTATTTGTCTTCCCGTTTTCCTCTATCTCCGGAATCTTCTGCGTCAGATATTCTTGCTTTTTGTTTCTGAACCCGAGTGTGGCGTTTCGTTTCGCGTTACTGTATTGGTTGGTATTTGCTTCGCTTTTATTACTTAGCCTGGCTTGTTCTGGTATTTCATGAAGCTTAAGGCATTCTTCATCAAACCAAGGTTTATTCTTCTTTTTTTTTCTTCTCACCTACACGGTCCTTTGCTGCGCTCTTAATTGTTTCACGAATTACCTCCCACATCTTACTTACATCAATTTCGTTATTAATATCATCATTATTATTACTCGAGTCGGTTAGAATTTCGAACCTGTTTGAGAGTTCGAGTTGGTAACCTGCTTTTATGCTCGGATTATTTAATCGTTTAACTTTGAATTTCAGTTGTTTTGACCCCTTGCTTTTTCTGTTCGCGATGCATAACTTTCCCCTTATTTATGTGATCACTAATAGATGGTCGGTGTCACCTTCCGCTCCTCTGTATGACCAAACATCCATTATGTTGGTATGTCTTCGTCTATCTACTAATACGTGATCGTTCTGGTTGAGAGTTTTTTCGTCCGGAGATACCCATGTGTATTTGTGTATGTCTTTGTGTTCAAACCAGTAGGTTTTTCGAAATCGCGAAAGTTATCAGTCTTTCTCCATTGTTGTTGGTGTTTTCGTGAACGCAGCATTTGCCTATAGTAGGTCTGTATTTTTCTTCCCGCCCTACATTTGCATTGAAATCACCCAACACAATTTTCGAATTAATATCTTTACCCTCTCACCGAACCAATTGTATCGCTAATATGTTTAGCTCGTACTTCTCGATCTCGCGTACCGATACCTGAAGAGTACCCGTTTGGTATAATGTTCGTGCTTTCCACGTTCCTATTCTAAGGTCTTTCTTAATCCTGTTCTTGAAGCCCCCTGAAGCAGTCCCCGCCTGGAGATCCGAATGAGGGACTAGTTTACCTCCGGAATATTTTACCCCAGGAGAATCCATGAACCATCTGTTACTATTTCTTGACATGTTTTAGTGGTGTAGAGTTGTCAGCTCTACGACCTCGCAATAATGATAGACATTCAAGATGTCGTCTTCTGTCCATCTCTGAGCCTTGCCCATGTCATTCATCTTCACCCTCAGAGAGGTAATGGTGATGCTGCTTCCCCTCACTATGATATTTTGGTCGGGGTTATCTTCCTCTAGCCTTTATAGAACCCTCTGCTAACGGCAAGGGAGCAGTACTGGTTTTGGTCCGCCCCAGAGTATTTCCGGTACCCACCATATCTGGTCGACTTTTCCCTATCCGCCACCTGGGGAGGCGCCTGGTGTGAGACCAGCAGCTCCAACCCGGGAATAATTGTCCTACCATACAAAATATTTTGTTAATTGCTACTTTGCTTAAAAATATATTATCGTTCTCCATTCACAGTTTTGTCCGACCACAAGTGATACAGTGTCCATGCAGGGCGGTTTTAATATTACAAAATGTTTCACACTTCTCTTTTCCTTTCATTTTCATTCATTTTACTACAATCCTTTAGATACTTTTTCTGCTTACAAACAATTAAAAAACTGGCACATACGGGACTCAAAACTGCAACCTCAGAGGCTCAGGCTCATAAAATCAACAGCCTACTGCTTCCGGCATCAGCCTTGCTGACACTGAGAAATTTTTGAATGTTTCTATGCAAATTTTGACTACTGTATTTCGAAACTGGATAAATAGGGCACCTTGGCGTTTGTGTCTTTGCACCTGAAGGGTAAGCTTGCACCACACGAAGTCTTCTCCCAAACTACATTTTCCAGAATGGAACCTCCCTTTGTAAGTATAATTCATGTTTTTTTTAGATATCTTCATTTAAAACGTAAGACACACCCTAGTACAACTTCTGTGAAAACATATGAAGCAAGTTTACATGAAGCAAGTTTAATCCCCGTTGGTTGTTCTATTAGGTTACTGGATGCAAGGAATTCTAATAATATACGAAGCTGAGAACATTGTAGGTTAACTTTAGCTCCTCTATTGCTCCTTTCACCAAAATCAATGTTCCTAATTAAGGCAAGGAACAAGAGAAATTTTATTTTCAATAAAGTCTCTGGCATCAAATTATATACATTCTGAGCTTCACGCAAGAATTGAAAATGTACTTGTGGTTCTTTTGAACCCTTTGACTCATATTCTAGGTTCTCATACAGTTGCTAACCCTTTCTGCATGCAGCCTCATTACCGAAATGTGTTCCAGTCGACAACAATTCTAATCACTGAAGTTGCTCTTCAAAGAAATATATATATACAAAGCCATAAAGTACTTTGCACAGGGTGCTTCCCAAAGTTAGCAGTAAAGCATTCTTTTGTCTTCCGGAGTTGTTTATGTAAACTGGAGGAGTGGAAAATTGTGATAATGGATTGTGTGTTAAGAAGAGGAGAAAGTCGTGTATTTCTGTCTCTCTAGTTAGCGCAAATACCCCCAAACCACAACATTGTTGTTGCTAACAATATTCAAACGTAGATGTTGTCAAGAATGTATTTAATTACTTTGGAGAATTGTACCTAAATTCTATTAACAGATCAGAATTTCTCAATTTTGATTTACAAATGTCACTGCATCATAGTTCTGACTCAGAAACCAAAATATTCTTATCGAATTTGGTTTCAGAGAGAAATTGGTTTGTTTCTTAAACAAAATGTTTGTAAATAACTTTGGTTCGAGTACTGTTTTACAGTCTCTGTTTGTTATGGTTTCGGTTTCAAATAAAAAAAATATATTCTTATCTGATTTGGTTTCAATTGCATGCAGAAACCAAAGACGAAATAAATTTGTTTTCGGTTTCAGTTTTAGTTTCTGAATTATATCTTCTGCGAATCAGAAACCAATGTAACTTCGGTAAATTCGATATTGGATAGTTTTGTATGATGAATGTGTGGACACTATATGAAAGCACAGCGTCATAACTCAGAATGAATCTGGGATATTCGTATAATTACAAATCAAGCAATTATTAATATTAATATTTCCTCCATTTATTATTATTATAGAGAGGAGACTGTGTTGTTTCCCATTGTATCCTAACCACAGAATGTAGCTGTTTACACATAAGTCCTATGTTGTTTTCTTTCCTGCTTTTGGCAATAGGCTAATACATGTGTGGTAGTCATTATACTAACTGCAAATAAAAGGGGAAATGGAAATTAAGTGTTTCGTGGCGATGTAAGTCAAAATTGACAATTGATTAGCGGAAAGCGCTCAAGGAAAAAGTCTCGAACCCAAAACGTGGTTCCTGATTGAACGAGGACTATAATAAGTACAATTCATAACACCTGTTGGCTTATAGTTTGGAAGAGTTTCAAATAAGTTGGGAACGGAATCAGGTTTTCAGAAATTATATAAATTTCGTTTGTAGCGATTAACGAGACGAATGTTTCTTTCATAAATAACAAATCCAATGGGGAATATTTGTAAATCTTCGGTGCTGGCAGGAACATTATGGACAGTGGTAAGTTTAATTCAGACTTTATTTAGACAACCGTTGCTAACTCCCCGTAGAGTGAGGAAATATCAAGTTTTCTCGCTTTTCTTGAGGAGTGGGGAAAATTGTAGCGGAATCACAAACTAAGTTTGGTTCTTTGAAGGTATGCCGTCGTCGTTCTGTCGATCGGAGTTTGGGACAGACTGTATGGAGCCTTCAAGTCGTGTCCCTTGAGTGTACAAGGCAGTCAGCGTATCATGTAGGCCTATTTGTACATTCTCTACCTTCTCAACATCTTGTTCTTGATCACGTCGTGCCAACAATATTTGACCGTAATAATCTCAGCGGAGTAATAGCCAAATTTAAAATAAATAAATAAATAAAAGAAACAAAAGTAGATGGTATACGCATCTTTGCAGAAGGTATACGGTAATATGTAAGGTTAATCAGAGGGTATACGATACTACCGTCCTGCTCGTAACGTACAATATGTATATTTCCGAGACGAGACACTTTTTAAACAAGATATTTTCGGAACGAGACAGCCTCAGTCTCGTATCGTGGGCAACACTAAGCACGCAGATACATCTCTTTTTGATTTCACCGATTTCCTTACTGCGTAGATCCACTAAAAAGCAAAAACATATTGATGAGGCAAATAAAAATTATATTTTTTCTTTCTTCCGTCATGATTATAATGTCAAGGTATATGTGTATGCAAATATTTGAAACTCTTGCTTTGGTAGAGCTGCCAAATTGCTTTGGGAGAAATCAAGCGCTATTGCTTTGGGAGAAATCGATTATATATGTTAAATTCTTGTCTGTGAAGAGTAATCAAAATGTGTGGAAATGTCCTTATACTTCTAAATTGCTTCTTTTTTTTTTGTCTTTCTCTTTTTGTGTGTGTGTGACACTATTTCCCTATATGTTTTCTTTTATAGGAAAGAATACGTTACCCCATAATTATATACTGTCTTACCAGTGAATCTAGTAATTAATATTTGGCTGCGTTTGTAGGGTAGACTGTGGCCCTGGATTGTATATGATGCGGTACTTGGATAACGGAGAGCTAAGTAGAAAAACATAAAATATAGAAACGACACTAATCACTCGTTGGCATCTACAAATGCTACAACTTCAATTAACAGCGAAGGTACTTAACCTCACTGTTTGAATTATTAATAATTTCAGGAATTTCGCAGGTAAAGAACGACTAGAACGATCTCTGATTTTTCATAAATACGTAATAGATTGAGACTATAACAGGAGTAGGTTACTCTATTTCGATTTTTTCCTTTTCAGTGAGAATTCTAGACTCCTATTTAGTTTAACAAGAATAATTTTATTGGATATATAGAATATACGAATAACAAATTGAATCAGTTACTTCTTGTAGATTGAGGTTCACAGCGAAAGTATCTCAGCAGATTATTTACTTCAATGTCTGAGCTGAGCTGAGCTGATATGACAGTCAAAGGATATGAAGTTTCGGACGAGAGAGTCCATGCCTTCTATATGTATTGAGAGTGCATTTGTGTTGATAAATTGACGTTTGCTTGAGAAATATGTGTTAGGAAATAAGACGCAACTGTCGCACTCTTATTGTATTATTATTTTTTAAATGAAATTTAGAAGAAAATAGAGAGAGAGAGAGAAAAGAAGAGGGGAGATGGCTAATCTTCCGTATTATGGTAAACTTGAGTCACAATGATGGAATAGGCTGTATATTTGAATATAGGTTAATTAATGCACTGTAAGAACTGCATTTATTTTTGAAAGGCTGCAAATATTTTCTGTAGTATAGTAATGGCTATAGGAATTTTGTCTAAGAACTTATCAGTTGTCTGAAAAGTGTTTAAATCATGAGTTAGTTAAGGGAGAAGTTCATTATTAAAAAGATCTTGAAAAAGTTTAAAGAAATCTTTAATAGAATCTCCAAAATTAAAGTCTGTTGAAGATGTGACAGGAGCGGTTTTGACACTTTGGGCTCCCGTGGGAGGTTGCTCTGTAGATTTTGTATTTTTAAAATTGAGTTCTGTCTTGCGCTTACGAATTATTTTTTGGAGAACGTGACATCCTCTATTATTAGCCGGATGAGTACCGCCACAATGTACACAGTGGCCCGATCTTCTCGTGTTTTCTTTGTGCATTCAGAAGTCAAATGGAGCTGGCCACATTTGACACATCGTGGAAGATTATAACAAGAAGCCTGAACATGTCCTAAGCGTTGACATTTGAAGCATTGAATAACTGTTGGACCTCTGTAAGATTCAGCTTGTTCAACATGAAGTACTAAGTATCTGATTTTGAGTATTTCGGATGAGTAACTGTCTTTGTGAATAGTTGCAAGAGATAGTGGATATTTGGCGTTTGTGGTTTTATTCTTACCATATAGTTGTGTTACAGAGACTACAGAAAAGCCTTGTGTAGTAAGATCCGCTGATATGTCTTCAGTAGAAGTATCTATAGGCAATTTTCTGAATACAACCTTAGTTGTTCGATTAGATTTTTTTATTTTCAATAGTGAAATTGCAGTTTTTGTTGCAGACAAAAAGTTTGAATTTTGTCAAAATCTTGCTTTGATTGGGTTTGAGACTTGATGAAGTCGGTGGTGTGTTTGATTGTGACGCGATTTTTACAATTGGCGGCCAGACTTTTACAAAAATGTATAGCGATTTGATATACCATAAATGAATATAGCAGGCGGAATTTGTGGGCGTGGAGGCTTCTCGACTTTAGTTTGTTCTTGCAGATCAGACGATTTGTTGGATGTATCTGAAGTAGAAGGATCTAACAATTGAAAGGAATTGGCAGTAACAATAGGTGAAGCATTGGCATTACTAGCTGTTTTCTTAGGCGTTATGAATTCGTCAATATGCATAGATGAGTCATGATTGTTATCAATAGATTTTTCATTTGGCCCTAAAAATGTCAAGGAAGAGGATGATGATGGTGATGATATCTTCTCTGGTAATTGAACCGGGCCAGGTTGTTTAGACAAATCAGAATTAGTTGAAGCCGAGGAATAGGATTTAGAATCATGAATTTGAGAGTTAGCCTTATCAGCAGTAATTACACGCGCATTTTTGCATCGTGCAGCACGTTCATAACCAGCCAACATAGCAGGATCATCATTATAGAGCCTTTTAAGGTGAGACAATTTTCCCGGACTTAAACAGTAATTGAAATCGGGGTTTTTCATATTATTTTCGATTTTCTTTACGCTCTTTATTTCGAAACTCATTTTAATGCCGTATAATAACTGGAACCAAGCAAAACAAGCTCCTCACGCTTCGGATCCTATTACTCAACTCTGTGTTTGTGATTTCCGTTAATGTCAGCGTTGCGCTCTATTTATTTAAATTAATACCGTACTTCAGTTCGAAAGTTACGATTTTTTGTAATTCGTGGAAGATAGGAAAAGAAGCGGTACCTTCCTTAATTTAATGTACCATTCGGCTGAGTGGATCTTACGGTGCCTAGCTTATATCCGTCATAGCTTTGATATAATTCGATTAGGACCACTGGCTGGCAATGATTATTACTCTACCGTAATGTGTACAACTATTTTGAATTTATATGGAAATTTTATATCTGAATTAACCCATTCTCTCCATTATTTGGGAGGCATATCAATTCTTTTTGGATAGGATCATTTTCCTTCGATTATATATTTTTCATTAATTAGCTATTCAGATATATAACTACTTCCTAGAGATTATACTGAAAATATTAATAAATACAACTTCCAACGGTCAACTACTATAACTGGGACTACTAGACATTCTTGAGAATGATTCCCGAAGTTATTTGGATGTATAATTTATCTTGTCTGTGGAGTCAGTAATGAATCTGAACGAACACCTGCAACTTGACTTCCTGTGGGGTCGGAGACATGATATTATCTTTAACGCAGAAGGGCACTTTAAGAGATATGATTTTCTCTTTTAAAATTACAAGTCCAGCATCGCAGCTTAGAATCGACGGTCGGCGAACAAGCAAGTGAATGCCTTTCTTGCTATAGTTGTATGCACTTTGAGAGCTGAGCTTTGACAGAGTTAACAAAAGGATCTCTTTGCCTTATATAGGAGTCTGTTTCAACGGCTGTCTAGTCAACTCAGCTATTTCCGCATTTTCTGAAGGAAACAATGACTTTCAAAAGGAAAAAGGAAAGTTTGAGATGCTAGTCTGCTGAGATACAAGGCGCGGGAAAAAGAATGGTTTTCTGAGCACAAAGATCTGCGTTTCTGTTCACTGCTGTAACATTTTTTTAAAAAAAGTAATGACATATATGATTAAGAATTCAGAATATACAAGTGGATACACAGATTATACATACAATAATTAAAATGCACACACACACACACTCATTCATTTACATATGATTACATAAGAAAATTTGATTACTCTAGTAATCGAAGTTGTGATGATCACAAATCATCTACAACATGCTGAAGGAAATGGATAGAAAATACACAGTAATGGGTACTAAGTGGAAGGTACTACCTGTTGGAGGGTATGTTATGAATGACGGCCATATTAAATCTCAATTGATTTTCTTAAATAGGAAGGGGGTCGTGCAACACGTCATTCTGGGCTAGAATTTTACAGGAAATATATATTTTTGTAGCCAGTTTTACCGTAAATGATGTCCTTGGTACTGCTGGGTGACTTGGGAGGTAACGGCGGTCAAGCGCAGGGCTTATCACCCAACCTGACGCTGGGTGGAGCGCTACTTCCAGATCCCGGTATGCCGTTCACGGCGCGTGCACATCGCAAAGGGGATACCTTTTATTTATATACATGACACATTCCGATTTCCCCTGTCTGTGGGCACTTTTATTTCGACCAACAGTTCTGACGCCGGTGTAAAGTGGACCGCGCTCTCCTTAATTGTTTAAACAATGTGGGCAGACTAACAAATTGTGCCACTTCCTGCACAACGTATTTTGAGAGCCCAAATATAGTGAGTGACTCCTTTTGGCCACTCACTCACATCGTTTATCGGAGCAATGCTGAATACACGGAACACACGCGTGACCCGACATCAACCCTATCAGCCACAGGAGATGTGATCATCTGACTAGTGACATGAGTATCAGTGCCATTGAGTGCCACGCAGGGCGTCAGCTGACAATCAAAACGTAACCAATACCTGATCTTTCAGAGATGTCTAATTTATTGTACGCAGTGCTTATAATGATTTTTCCTTTCCCCCTTTAAAGCCACAGGGTAGGGTGGGGACTACAGAGTCCAAGAAGTAATATATGTTCCGGAGAAAGGAAACGAACACTAAAACAGTATTGTTTATCTCGTTAGTAAGTTTCTGGAATCTTCGATATATAGAGGTAAAAAATACCCATGGGAGTAATTTCAGGTTCAAAGGGAATGGAAGAACTTCGATTTATCAAGGAATTCGATATATCGAGGTTCGACATGTTAAGATTCCACTGTACATTATAATCAAGATATATGACAATTATAACGAAATTAAAATGAGAAACTTCATGTCTACATTATCTATAATACGAGTAAAATACATGAACAAGTATAGATATATTTCAGTGCCGGTGTAACAGGCAAGAAATACCCACGGCAAAAATTACCCCCGGTACAAAATGCCTAGGCAAATCGTACACTCTGAAAATGACGGCACTTTTGATGGGGAGTAATTCTTGCCTGCCGAAGAAGTAAAGCTAAGGAGAGTATAATTAGCCTAGGCACGATGTACCCTATACAAAAAAAGCATTGTTATAATGAAAAAGGGGTAATTATTGCCAGATACATACGGGGGTATTAAATGCCTAGGCAGTATGTACCCCCAAGGTAAACAACACTATAGCTACGTGTTGGAATAACAAAAGCCGTTAATACTTTTTAGGTCTTAAACATATACACAGGGGGGGGGGTATCTTATGCCTAGGCAAAACGCACCCCTTACGGAAAACAGCACTAAGCTAATTGGTAAGATATGAAAAGCGGTTAATACTTTTCAGGACTTAAAAACATACACAGGGGGGTATCATATGCCTAGGGAAAATGTACTCCCCCGGAAAACAGCATTATAGCAAATTGTTGGAATATCAAAAGCAGCTAATACCCCTATGTTAGGTCCAAACTTGAACATGCCTCA
>JAGDQP010050634.1:0-14192 GCA_022664845.1 Lepisma saccharinum | reverse complement strand
CTAGTTTTCATGTTTTTCATTGGTCTTCCTCTCTTTCTTGATGTATTATTATCGTGTTTCTCTTCTTCTTTTCTCTATCTTTATTATTTCTCTTACTTTACACAAACTCTCTCTTTTTGTGCGTGTTCCAGAGCCAATTCCGGGCCACTTTTGATGACCCTTGGATAGGGCCTGACCCAAACATAAGTGACCCCGTAAACCGATTGACCCGGTCTGGAAAATCTATGAACTGGGAATTTCGGAGATTACAAAGTATTCCGAACCAGTATGTTTAATAAGCCTCACCGAATTTGCAAACTAGCCTCGCACAAACAAATAATGTTTGTTACACTTTTGACATTATCCTAGATGTGTCTCAAAACTCTGGAGTTTCACTGGAATCATGAGTATTTAATCTGACCACCAAGTTTGGTCTCCATTGTGAAAATGAATTAATGAATGTTTGAAGCACCCTTTATATATTGGAATAACCCTGAAAAAATATAAAATCCAAAAGTTACTTCTCTCTTGCTGTTAGATTTGATTTGTGGGAACTGAACTTTTTACTGTGGGAATTGAACTTAATATTTTAACTATGTTTAACTTCCAAATTTTTATCTGTACTTCTTCTTCTTCTTCTATCTCCCCTTTTCTCTCTATCTCTCTCTTTCTCTCTCATTTCTCTGCCTCTGTCTAACAGATATACGATCGGTTTCAATGTTCCATTGTATGTGTTAAAATTTCTCCCTCCATCAGCTTATGTATATTGATTCGTCTCGCCTCTATTCTTTCATTTTATCGATACCAATACATGTCTATTTTGAAAAACAAAACGTGCTCATGATGTTTGCTGATTTCAGTATGGGCGAGACGAAGGAAGGAGAAAGAGGGGGTCTGCTTACCAGACACGATTATGGGATAAAAAGGTGCCACTTGGCCGGCATTCGTTGTCGCAATCTCTTTTATGCGCAGTGGGAAAACACTGGGAAAACCTAAGTCAGGACAGTCAGCCGCTGGTACCGAACCGAGGATCTCCGGAGAACGAAACGAACGTTTTACCAAGTAAGGTACGGCGCTCCGAAGAAAGCATACTCGTTTCGATGTTTATCACATGCACGCACACACAATGTCGTACGCACGCACACAGAAAATAACGTAAATAACAAAATAATATCAGAAATTATAAAGGATAAATATCGTGTCCTAGTTTTCAGAACTGATAGAAACAGACCTTTTCTCTTGTATTTCATGCATAACGTTAGTGTTCTATGGAATTCATTAAGAAAGAAATAAGAAAGAAACCATAGATTTTAAGTTCATTTTTTATTCTCCATGTTCGGTAAGGATCTTTTCTATTGGACAATTTGAATTAAACTTTTCAATACACTTCAACTAGTGGCCCACCTAAAATAAAAATGGTGTTAGGTTTCCTGTTTTGGTATTTGAAATACGACTTGCTTACGTTTTTTTATTATTTGCTACACACTACAAGAAATCATGAACATCTTTCCAGAACCCAGGACATGTGATAATGTTTCCTCTTAAAGAAAAGAAAATTCCAACCCTTGCTCGTTCACGCACACACTCTCAGAATCACACACCGCCCACTCTACGTTAGTTGGGTGGCCTAACTTGTAGGCTTAGAAAAAAATCGTGTGTAACAAAGTCATGTGAACATTATTTTGGCCATGATAGTACGATACAAGGGATTAAGAAAAATATAAACAAAATATGATTGAAATTATATTTTCTTCAATTTGGACTCAAGCATCAGATAACTAATTAATAGTGTTAAGCGATGTTGTATTTTGTAGAAATAATAGTTAATGATTATTACCAAAAAGAGGGAAATACGAATTAAAATGATAAAATTCCTAAAAACGGAAGTGGCGTCATTTTTCTCCCTGTATAAGTATTTTATATAACGCATTTTTTAGACAAAATACAACATAGTATTTTAACAGTAGTAATGCTGCACTCGGTGTGAAGGCGTTACAAATTCCAAAGTTGATGAAAATATAAATTTCCTTTTTTAAAGTCTGAAAACCAGGAATAAATATTTCCAATTACAAATTACATGCCTCTTGTGCGAATGTAGAGTATTATCATATTAATTTCTTTGTGTACCTGGGAATAGTAAACGATCTGTTAGATACATACATGAAAAACGCTTGATTATATCTATTGTATCTCAGTAAATGTATAAGTAAGTAAATTGAAGTATTACACAGAATAATAAATATTCTCTTCTCATTTAAGAGCAAATGATGCCTTGCAGTTCAACTATCTAAATTAAGGCGTAAGATCTAGTTTAGTGATCCCAATAAACGGATCTGTTTTCTAGGTAACCTGAGTAATTGGATCACAACTCCACGGACGTAGAGCCCCCTGCGACGACAATGACACCTTCAATTTAATACAAATAAAGTATATCTGATTGTTTGAAGCAATATATCTGGTGTAGTAAAAAGTAATCCATTATTTTTGCATGACATTGAAGGCTTGACTTACCATAGTTAGAATGATTCGATTAAGGTCACATATGCGCCGTTTTGTTCGATAACGTGTTGCCATTTGGAAGGTAATACCATGATGCCTCTCTCATAGAAGCCCTTGTCCCTATTGGCAAAAAATTAAAACAGTCGATGTTCACAAGCCTCTCTTGACGCGAATTTTGCACCAGCAAACGTGTTCGCCATGGACAGGAACAGATGGTAATCACTCGGTGCCAGGTCCGGACTATAAGGTGGATGCATAAGAATCTCCCAACCAAGCTCCCGGAGCTTCTGGCGAATCGCTATCGATGTGTGTGGCCTGGCGTTGTCCTGGTGGAACACAATGCCTATCCTATTGGCCAAAGCTGGGCGCTTCTGGGCGATTGCTGCCTTCAGACGGTCCAATTGTTGACAGTATAGTTCCGAGTTAAGGGTTTGGCCGTAGGGGAGCAGCTCATAGTAGATAATTCCCTGCCAATCCCACCAAACACACAGAAAAACCTTCGTGCCGTCAATCCTGGCTTGGGCACCGTTTGCGCCGGCGCACCGCGCTTCGACCACGACCGTTTTCGCGTGACGTTGTCGTAAGTGATCCACTTTTCACCAGTCACCAACCGCTTCAGAAATGGGTCACTTTTGTTGCGATTCGCAGATGGAAATTCGGTCCATGAGGTTTTTTTGCGTTAATTCGTGTGGCACCCACACATCAAGCTTCTTTGTGTATCCAGCCTTATGTAAATGATTCCACACGGTTTTTTGTGCAATGTTTAGCTCTTGGACAATCGAAACAGTGCTTACATGACGGTCGGACGCGACAATGTCCATGATTTTATCGACATGTTCGACACTTGGCCTTCCAGTGCGTAGTACATGTTTGACGTCAAAATTACCGGCACGGAATCGACGAAACCAAAATTGCGCGTGATTGGCTGTTACAGTATCAGGACCATAAACACTATTCACATTTGCAGCCGCCTGGCTTGCGTTTTCGCCTTTATCGAAGAAAAACTGTAAAATATAACGTATTTTCTCTTTGCTAGTGTCCATTTTGACGCTCGCTCACACAACACTGAGTCAACTCATCACAACTATCTGAACAGTGTTTGTAGTACGCAATCTCTTCGTTTGAACGCCATCTCGTTGAACCCGATCGGACTTATACAACGCGAGATACAGATCACTGAAGCCATCTATTGGCAAAATAATGGATTACTTTTTACTACACCAGATATACACTTAACGGTTATTATTTGTTTATCAAAATTACGTGAAGCGATTCTCTGGAGCGGTGATTTTCAAGGATTCGTTCGGACATGACAGCTTCTTAGGGCTGTCTCAAGAACGAGAAAATCTCAAACCTAACTAAATATTTCAGTGTTACTGACAATTATCTCTATCTAACAGCGATATTGAACTGGCTGCCTCCATTGAAAATTTCATGAATAGATCTGTATGAAGCCAGGTAGCGGAGAGGACACTTAATCTCGTTTCTCAACTACTACCAGTCTAAACCAATATTGCCAAATTTTCGGTTCTAACTCAGTTTTTTACGCTTGATGTCTCTGTGCGGTCCGTTTTTTATGTGTCTTAATTCTTGCAACAAAAACAAAAAAACGTAAATATTAATTACATTATTTTCTTTTATATACAGAGTACAATACACTCTTATATGAATAACTCAGGAATTAAAATTTAAATAAATAAAAAAACGGACCGCACAGCGATAAGAAGCGTATAAAACTGAGCTTGAAGTGAAAATTTGATCCACATTGGATTAGACTGGAAGCGGATAAACGACTTTTAACATTTGTTCTAGTGTCTATCTTTCGACACTAGGTAATCAGTCACTCCAGTATCGTTATGTAGAGCTCGATGGTTACTGAAGAATCATTTTCAAATGTTAAGTGCTAGAAATAAAAAAGAAAGTCGTATAAGCGAATACGGTCATATAATTAACAACAATTATTAAATCATAACAAAACATATTTTATGGAATATATGAAATAATACTCAACATGACAAACTCTAGCGTTCTCTTGCACAAAACTTTAACCAAATCGATCAATCTGGATAGAACAACATTTCCAAGTGGAGCGAAGTGCTGACAAACATTGGCCATACTAGATTAGTCTTTATATGCTAGTAATGACAATATTTATGGATACATTAAGATGATTCATCGGGCTCCATTTATTTATATTATAGTTTATCATTGTATAAAACTATAGGGCCTATGTTAAATAATTATATTTACCTCTGTTTCATTGTTATAATAAAAAGAAATATAATTTTACCACCTTGGAAATAATGGTCTGTCACAGCGCCGTTCTAAAACCTTCGCCTCTCTAGGTCCTATCCTATATGGTCGCACCGTCTCAGCTGTGTGCTTTGAGACAAGAAAAAAGTAACCAGTCAAGTAGGAAAATAATACACAACACATACTTATTATTGTCTTAATACATGAATAACACAATACTACTTAATAAATGAAAAACACATATAGTTCATAGAGGGCTCTCGCTGTTTAGGTTTAAAATAAGAACTAGCTTTACTTATTCTAAGCAGTTGGAACAAGTATAGATTGCCAATTATAGCATATTTATAAATTCGGTGTCATAATACGATGTGTTTCAGAAACGGATGTGATATCAATATTGTCATGAAGTAAAATTTTCAATCTTTGCTACTGGATTTAATTTTGTTCTTGAATAAGAATATGAAAATTGATGGAGTTTGTGATGTGGTGTGCTACTTGGTCTAGGTGCGGATCTGATTCAATAAACCTAAAACTCAAACTAATTACATTTCTCATATATTACATAAATAATCACAGGACGAAAGTGACCTAAGTCGGCCAGAAGTCCAGCCTGATGGCCCTGCGGGCTAGGCAATTTACATTAACAACATAAGCTATATGGATTTGTGGTTGTAACCTTTTCTTGTTAGACTTACCTGAGGCTTAGCTTTTATATATAGTCAAACAGTTTTCCCCTACTTTCTTTCTGTAGTGATATAAGTGTACCAACATTCTATGATTTTGGTTTTGCTGTAGCGGTTTACCGATATTCCCGGTTAACTTTGCTATTTTGTTCTGTGAGTTTTTTGTACTCATGTTTGCCCACGGACCTAATGAATCTAGTCCTGTCCATAAGACCCGTAGGAAAGTCATGTCTGACGGTTGTTATCTTCAGATTCTCATAATGCATGTCTAAACAAGAGTAGACATTTTGGTTCGTGGGTAGTTTTTTTCTATGGGGGCGTAAAGGGCGTCGCGAGGAATTTTCCCAAGGAGGTTAATATTGTGAACGTCTCGCAATTGACTGTGAACGTTTCGAAATTGTTTGTGATTGTCTCGATATTTGCTGTTTCCTTTGTTTATAAAGATGCCAAACTAGGGCGTAATTTATCTAGAAATTAGTCCTAATTTGTAAATTTTGTCTTAATAATTTGGGGGTTAAATAAACGTAAAATAGACGTAGCTCAGATTGATGGTGAGCACTTAACGAGAGGGACGTTCAACGAGATAACTGAAATAGTTTTCTCTTTCGGGATTTTATAAGTTTTAACTTTAGGAAATGAAAAGGTACCAGATTTACATTTTCCTTAAAAAGGAGCAGATTTCCAACTCGGAGAGACTTAAAACAAGAGCGTACGCCACACACTGAAGAATTTAATTTAGCTAATGAATTTAAATCAACATCAGAGCGTATACGTTGTTCAGGCAACCGATTCTATTCAAGCACGGAGAAATCTTAAAAGTCAAGAAACATACCTTGGAAACGTAAGTTAAAAGTTGTATTATTCTGATGTCTTCTCAAAGTTGTCAAGAAAAAAAAAAGATTGCTTCTGATGAAAAAGTACTGCTTCTGATGAAAAAATATACTGCTCTGGCTGCAGAGCTTCCTTCTGGAGATGCCTTTGCTATTGCGGTTGGTGAACGATCGAGAGCTTTTCCAGCTCCTTGGCCCTTTTTATATGGTTTTCGGGAATATGAAATTTATTGAGGTTATTATAATTCATTGCTCTGATATACCGTATTAATCGTAATATTGGCGTATGTACGTGCCGATTAAGTGACACCTTCCTAGTCGCAAACTAAGATGACCGCTTAAAGAAAAGTGGAACAGCTCATCCACGTCGTAATTTACGTATGTGTGTGTTTTCCCATATGCCCAATGTTAAAAGGATTCGCGTTGAAAATCTCTGCCCGCCATCTTTATTATTTGTGAGAATTTACAACATAATTAAATATTTTATAATAAATGAGAATAATTGCAATAAAATAAAATGCATAATTAAATCAAATGATATTAACACAAAATAATAATAATTTTTAAAAGTGGAGTCGATCACAATATATATAAATCACAGCCATATTCAATCCACTAGTGAATGAGGCCTCTCCCGGAAGGGAGGAGTTGGTCTACTGCTCCCACGCTGACCAGACGTGTTGGGAGAGGAGAGCCGAGACTCTAACTGTGATCGCCACTGTCTTTTATTCACAGCAGCTCCCCAATTGTCCTCATGATGCTGGGTCAACACCGAAATTTTTGAGCCCCCACCGGGTATATATATATATATTTGTGTGTGTGTGATAAATAAGTAAATTAGTATAACTTGCTGGTCTTTATATTCCATCTGTAAATTTCTCCCATATCTGTGACAGTGACATACACACACACACACATACACACACACATATATATATATATGCAAGACGTGTCTGTTCTGAACAGTTTCAGTCTCGAGTGATCATAGGATGGTGAGTTGTAAGCTAAAACTAACTACTAGACTTGAGAGAAGGAAGCTTATCAGAGAATAATGTCTTTCCAGTTACACTTTGCTGATTAAATTTTCGGAGATACACACGTTGAAGTTACTTATTTATAGCCTGAACATGTAGAAACTATTTAGTAGTTAAGGCATATGTACATAGGAACATGTTGTAAAACTCATTGTCAGCAATTTGGAACCTCTTCACAACACTGACAATTTATATCTATCAGCAAACACTCATAAAGAAAATTTAAGAAAAAGAAAATGTTTCGAAATGATCCTACTATTACAAAACAATGCGACTAACATAGCAGCTTACCTTCGGGTATGTTAGAACTTCTAAAGGAATCGTGACAACAACAGTTAGATATAGATTTTGCTGTGAAGAGTAACTTCTAGACCTCTTGCTGTTTGAGTGAAGAATAGAAGTTTCGTTTTAGAACTTTCATCTTACTGCCATTTGGAATATGGAACAATTTGAAATTTTGAGGTTTCCCCAAATTATGTCTTGTACCAAACCCGTTGACACTAGGTATCACTCGACCACTTTTGTGATTTAACAATTTTACGTAGACCCTGACCTCCGTTTACTCCCCCTAGGGGACTCGAAGTGGACCTTCATAGCTAAAAATGTTAGCGCCTTAAAATAATGAAGGACGTGCTTTTGCGTTTTCTTATATTCCCAGTCGTTTTGAAGATACACAGGGTGGCAACGGATTTTATGGACACGAAATGTGACATTTTAGATGGGGTCAACATAGCGACTTGGAACTTTCGGCAAAATATACCTTTCAAACAATATATTACTCGACCCTCTTTGCCATTCGAAATTTTCAAGTTGACTCCCGTACCACACACACACACACACACACATACATACATATATATATATATATATAAATCACAGCCATATTCAATCCACTAGTGAATGAGGCCTCTCCCCGAAGGGAGGAGTTGGTCTACTGCTCCCACGCTGACCAGACGGGTTGATATATATATATATATATATATATATATATATATATATATATATACAGTATATATGTATGTATGTATCTGTCACAGATATGGGAGAAATTTACAGATGAAATATAAAGACCAGCAAGTTATACTCATTTATTTGTTACATACTATTACAGAACGTTCATTAGACTACAGTTTACTATTTTCTTAAGATCAGATAAAATTACTTTATGGGCGTAGTATTTCATTAACCATCATTTTCTGGAAAGTTAGTGTTTTCTCCTGTTAGCACTATCGTTTGAAATAGCAAAGCAAAAGAGTACACAGCAAGAAATTGCAGTGTTAACACTTTTTGGTGTCCCAGGTCAACCATTACTTGCTTGTATTAAATCAACACAAAAACGTTGTTGATTTCGGTGATTCAACACTATGGATGTATTTTTAATGCTAATGCTAATACAAGCACTATCATAGGGTTGAATCACCGAAATAACACAACAAATGGTGATGATTTCCTTGGGGTACCGAAAAGTGTTTAATTAACATAGCCAATTTTTGCAGTGTATACATACCAATTTGGGTATTTATGTAAAGATGGAAATTCTCAGATACTTATAGATACTTCCCCGAAACCTTATTTCCTTCATACTTTCTAGGGAAGAACTAGCTAATAGTTTGCTGAACGATATAAAATCATTTCAAACAAAATAAAATGGAAATCGTCATAATTTTCAAATTAACTTAATGGAATCTGAACTCGGAATACAGTACAACATTTTTTAACAGTGACTTCTCAGTAACGCCGGACACTAACATATCCGACATCATTGAACAATCAGTATTATCAAATGCCTGGCGTGTTAAAACTCTTTGTTGATTACAGTGGAAATTTATATGCTGTTGTTATCAGTGGCTATTAGATAATTTGAAGTCACAAAAAACAAGATGGCATAACATTGTCAGATATAGAGGACTTTCAATAATTCAGATCACCTGTTTCCATAAGACACTTGAAACACGGAATTCTGACTGACAGTAGCCTATATTACCTGTAATCGTCGAGTACTACTTGTGGGATTCTTCATAATTATTGCTACAAGTGCTCTTACCATGTTCCTGTCGTCCACCACGTCCCCTGTTGAGCACAGTTCCCATTTCCTAAAAACTTATTCACTATCTCAACACGGTAGCGTGGGCTTTCTCTCCTCTCTGCGAATTATACGCGTTGAACTCAGCTGCAAGCACCACCCATCAACCCAATCTCGATCTATTTGTAAAGGGTTAGCGCCATGCTGAATTACCTGTAAACCATTATCTTTCGTCACTTCGATAGCATACCAGCTTCCAAAAAGGTTGTCAGTCACTCCTTTCACCTGGTAAAACTTGATATTGTGTTGAACTTAATAAACTGGCATGAAATAAATTTGTTGAAACACCATAAGTGACTTGTCCTAACAAGATTGTCGTTGGTGGTAATAACTAACCTAATTCAAGTTTCAAGTTTATGGTGTCGTTTCGAAGCACTAAACTCCCTTCACGTGCCATGAATGTTTGACCAACTTATCTCTGCTAGCGTCCAATCACTTACTTCTGCCTTTTCTGCGATTTGATGAGCTAAGTAGAAAGAGGGCTTGGAAAGCGAACTAGGACAACTGGCTCCGTGCCTTGTGACTGCAGCATCGAATGAGTGTGCTAGTGGTTCTCGGTTTGATTCCCAATCAGGTTAATGTCTCCTATTTTTTAAGAAGTGAAATAGTTTTTCTTGTTCTGTCAAGCGTATTTCAAACTTGATTCTTGTAAACTAGCCTGTTTGATTCAACTGTGTTTAAACGTTTTTGGCTAGATTCGATAACCTTGCATCAACATGTCACATTTGTTAAACAAAAACTTATTGCCTTTTAATATATTTCAAAATTTTGTTGTGGGATAGTCCTGTCTCCTAAAAAAATAAACGTAGGTGAAACAGGACTTCCATTTAAACTTCTGGGAACCAGATTGCCTAAAACGATGTATGATATAATGTCATTTCCATTTAAAATTCTGGATACGAACCCAAGGCGGCGGTTTGAAAGATGGCCGACAATGAAGCCCGTTTCTACATCAGCGATATCTAACATTTAGTCTCACTCCCTATAGCAATTTTTGACTTACCAGGGTATAGGTCTGTGCAAAGCATGCTAAGAGGGAGGGGTGGAAGGTGGGCCCCCTAATGAATTACCAGGGTGTTTCCAAACCTTTGCGTCACCCTGAAGTTAAAAAAAATGTCTTTTTACAAATAAATTTCCTGTTAAAAGTTGAAATTTACAGCATTAATACCGGTGATAACTTTCTAACCATTCGTTCTAGGTGTAAACTAGTAACTTTTTTTTAATAAAAAGAAACTTTCATTTTGCACTCCTGCAAAATTTCTATACGAACCTCCGTTAATGACTTAAATGCAAAAAATATCGCAATTATTTCAAAATAGCGGACAATTCTTGATCACTGTGTAATGTAAACTATTTGTGCATAGAGTAGTGAAAATATAACTTTTATTGCATGTTTTAGGTCAGAGAAATTTTTTTAGTAGATTTTATGGACTAAAAACTAGTACATTTTAGAATATATTTAGAATTCTGGTATTTATTCCTCCTTCTTGCCCCCATCACGGGTCTCCGGTGTAAGGTAGAAAATGACACCACCCACAATATTTGTCATCAAATTGCACCCGGAATGTCCAAAGAAAACCCACTAGCAGAATAATAAAGAATTTTCAAAGAATTAACCAAAATTGGACTTTATCCCCCTCTCCCTGTTATGTTTACGCTAGCGATCCACGTTCAAACGAACCAAAATGTCTACCCCTGTGATTACACTTGTATACACTGCAAAAAATAGCTGTGTTAATTCAACACAATGCGGTGTCCCAGCGTGACTACCACTTTTGTGTGTTAAATCAACACAACACACGGTGTTGATTTCGGTACTGTGGAAAAAAAAAGTTATGGCTGCAGTGAGATTTGAACATGGGTTGCTCAGTTAGAAGTCAAGCGTCTTTTTTTTATTTAATTATAACAGGAAAAGTACACCCCATAACGGGGATGCTTAATCATTAACACACTAACTAGAACCTTCTCAGAACATTACATTGAAATTATCTCAATACAGAGCTCGAAAAAATATCAAAAACGGTTTTAAGTTTCTTACGCAAAATGCTGAAGAACTTAAATATCACCTCGTGGGTAACCAGCTTTTTTTGTGTGTGTTTTTTTATGAATTGTTTGTAAAAAAAGGGAAAAAGCCACAAGAAACACAGAATAAACATTCCAAAACAGATGGTATCAGACAAAGTTCATGAATACCTTTTCAAACAAAAGGAAACTAACATGTCTCAATATAGGACACGAGAGTAGTGGGCAAATTCCGCTTCCCGTCTTTCACGCGGGATGCTTAGGAAGTTAAAAATAACTTCGTGAGTATACCACTCAGCCGTATTAATGTCAGGTTTAGTCTTTAGGATAAATAACGTAACGGCGAACAACCAGATGACAAATTTGCGGCGTGTAGGGGGGAAGAATCGATACGCCGGTTGTCGATAAACGTCATTAAAATTAAGATCATTGTAGTGACACCTAGTACTACGCCAATATAGGATTTTACATTTCTCCCATATGGCCTCTTTATGTTTATATTTCACTAATTTATGATACAGGTCTTCGGTCGCACCACAAGTCTTACAACGATCATCTTCACACATTCCTTTCTTTTTAAGATTGGTCCCCACTGGATCCAAATTATAACACTGGATGAACATATGATGATGTAGTAGAGAATTATGTTTGAGAAAGTTGAGGTTCTCACATATGATGGGCCATTTTACTCCATGTCGATGTGGAGTGGCACTAAGTTCCATCGTTTCTTTTGCAAGAAAATATGAATAAAAGTCTTTAACTGTAAAGTCTTTCATTGGTATGTTTCCGATGACCGCATAGGCAAATTCTAACATGATCTCAGAATAAATCGTTAGAGGACCTTGAATCGTACGAATGTCAATGGGGATACATTACCCACGTGTTGAATGGCGATGATAAAAGCATCATAAGATATATTCCCATGATATTCAGTCAACACTCGTACGAATCGGTGAGCCAGTAAGGATGTCGCTTGAATTTGAACGTTTTTCAGATTTAGACCACCCTTCTCTATGCTTCTGTAGAGGTCTGCTCGTGGGGCCCGAAGCATCTGTTTGTGCCAGATGAAAAATCCCAAGACTTTATGCACGTGAGCCCAAAATTTGTTTGAGAATACAAACAGTTGTAGAGGATAATATAGTTTACATAATATATATGTGTTTATAAAGCGACATCGATCTAAGAGAGAAGATAAGCAAGTTTTATATTTCTGTAGTTCCGCCACTAGACTGTGAATCAAATTATGCCCCGTTTCTGTCATAGTCTGACGCATGTCGGCATACCACGTTATGCCGAGAACTTTCACATGATCAGTCTCTTCGATAGCCAGGGAAGCTAAAGATCTAATTGGAGCTTTCAAGTTCATAGCTCTAGTTTTTTGCGGATTGATTGAGATGCCGGACACCTTAGAAAAACAATCAATTAAGTGTAATATCCGTTGTAATTCCTCCTCATTTTTGATACAAAGTTGATATCCGCATAGATGAGACAACGGATATCTTTCTCCCATAATTTTATTCCCGCCAGGTTTCGATGTACAGCCTGAGCAAAAGGAGACATTATTACAGCAAAGAAAAACCCGGCTGTGGCACAGCCTTGGAGGACTCCACGTTGCAAAGGTATACGATGTCCAATTAACCCATTTATTGATATGTGGACATATCTATTATTATATATCCATTGGATCAAGGCGATAAATTTTGGTGGAAACTTCATTGCACGCATCACCGAGAAAAGGAATGTATGGGAGACGGTATCATGAACACTCGCGAAGTCTGCCTTTAAAAATAGGAACGGAATGGTTTCTCCCCTGTTAGCATATAATAACAGGTCACGAATGTTCATTAGATGAATGTACAGTATATTGGGTTCATCCCCTGTATGCCACTTTGGCTATAATGCAACAGATATGTTATTACACACTTAAGCCTATTTGCTATCACTTTCATAAATAATTTCGCATCAAAGTTCATCATGTGTATAAGTCTACAATTCTGAATAGACACAGTTTGATTATTTTTTTTAACAACACGCCTATCGTTGTAAAAAAAAGTCGCCGATGTCTTTTGGGAAATTCCAAAAGAAATTGAATACCGCAACCATCTGATCCACTATGTAGACCTTATTTGCCACCATCCACTGTCCACACAGTCCATCCCCTCCCCCTTGAGAGTCTACATGGAGGGCGCACAGGGCCTGTTCCACTTCCTGTCGAGTAAAGGGTGCTACGAGACTCTCCGCATCGTCTTCAGATAAATGTGGTATATTTTCCAGATCGAATTCTTGTAGAAATTCGTCTCCGGAATCCCCAACTTTCGAAAAATGTCTTATATATTGATTCCTGATACCATCAAAAATTGTTTGACCTCTGTAAAGAGTACCCTGATCATCGTTAAACTCTTTAATAAAATTTGCTTCCCTACGTTTAGAGTCCCGGATAACAGTGGCGATAGAGGCTGTCTAAAAAATGCCGCACTTGGTTAAGGTATTTCGTTTTTGTAAGCCTTTATATCGGTAAGACATTGAAACGGCACCCCCAACCTAATGATCCCAAAAGTGGATCACACAGACAAATAGGGTCGCCAGGAGCCTAGAGTACCCACGCAACGCATCTAACCTAACCTCTAGCTCCAAACATTTTCTACACCCCAGACGAGCGGCGCAGAAATGCCTTCCAGATTTAAGAATATCTGGGAAAGAGGATTCCAGATCCTTGTGATCACTGTAAAAAAAATTAATTTAGATCGAGGGAGGAAATACCGGTAAGGCGACACCTCCAATCTTTTAATTAGATCGTCAGTTCATACTC
>JAGDQP010050633.1:0-14192 GCA_022664845.1 Lepisma saccharinum | reverse complement strand
AATTTTATCTAAAACTCTGAATTTAGCGAGCTCCAGATCCCACGGACCTACCCTCTAAATACGTCCCTGGTAATAGTAGTAGTAGTAGTAATTGTTGTTGTTGTGTCGATAACATAACAGCTGAGGTGTTTTCCTACGTACTCTCCTGCACAAACGTTTTAAAATGGTTATTAAAAGTTAATTTTGAGCTTTTTAATAAATCTCCCGGATTTACGATGCATTGAGATATCCATGACCTTACGTAACTAAAACTCTGCTGTTACTATTATAATATTTTATTTCTTTGTTGCAAAGTGTGCTCCGCGCCCGGTTTTTTTATCGCGGCAACACGGCACGAGACGGGCTTCACAGCGTTGCCGCCTTTTAAGTTAGTTTATAGTGTTTCTTTATATTTTAAGCGCGGATTGCAACATGGCTTTCCGCTTACCGTACATAATATTTTATACTAACACAATTTCTTTTAAACTCAATACTATAAACGCTAGAACCCTCGTCGGTAAAAGCTATAATTGTATTTAACACTAGAGTTCCAAATTTTCGAACTGTGTTTTGTACGTTTCTCTACCTATCACGAGAAAAGAGATCGCAGCGTTACACCTTGTATTTAATTACAAGAAAAGTATTAAGTGAAGAGAATTAAGATTCTCACAAATTACAGCCAATAGATGCATCTACATATCGTGTACAGGAAAATTTTTCACGTGATCTCATTTCGGAGATACACTAGTATAAACATCGAGTATCCAAAAAAAATACTAAAAAAATCACACTTTTTCGCTAATTTGTGTTTTCCTCGCCACACATTGCATAGGAAAATATTATTTATCCAGTATTAAAAAGGCAACATTCTAACAATTCCAACGAGGTACGACAATCCAATATAACTCTTGAGGTTACGTCATGGCAGAACAGCGAAGTCAGGGGCCAGTCTTTATGAAATGGGCAGTAAGTGCCAAATTTACAATTTACAGAAGCAAAAAATTGACTAATTTGGTACTCCATAATGCATTCCTTCCAATATAATGTGATTGTTTTCATCACCTCTTCCTGATTGAGATTTGGCACAAGGAACATGATTGGGTATATGGGGGTGGGCACATCGAACATGCTTGTGGACAAGTGTTTTTCTCCTCCTACCCAAAACAATGGTACTTAGAATGTTTGTCATTTCCACCCTTCCTGTTTATAATACTTTAATCACTAATTTTGATTATGTTTGTGTATCATTTTAATTTGCAATTAGGACTATAGACAACATAACACTCATTATGTAATTGGGTATTGTGCTTGCTGTCTTAAATAATGTCAAATTCCATTTGCTGAAAAAAAAATATAGCTATTGTGAAATAACGTAGCTACATACCTAACAGAATAATACACACGTTTTAATTTGAAAATCATGAATAAACAGTTGGTGGCCAGAACTTCTAAACTAGATAATATTTGGGTATTCGCCCGGTGAGGTTAAGTATCTGCCCTTTACTAACAGATCACGGAGGCTGAACGGTGGAAGTACTTGAAAATAGTTTAACTCAGTAGTTTCGCTGGATACCAGTAATCTGTATTCCTGGATCTTACTAAATGTTGATTGCCTTGATTGAACCAGGAATTGATTACCATACCTAGTTGCAAAAACGCAAATCTGTAATACTAATCCAGAATTGGAGTGTAAATAATTATGCTTAAATAAATCACTACATTCCATTTCTCTGTCACATTACTTCCCTGTAAGTGACGCAAAGATGACAGACAAAACTGATTTGGACAACTGGGCAACCAATACACCTCTATGGCTTACAGTCGTTACGTCACAATGAGTATAAATCACTATTCAAAGAAAGGCTTCCCAGATTTGTATGTTCACTTTCGAAAATATTTACATTTATCCTTGTTTTCAACCTCTTTTTAACATTATATCAGAAATCACCATAGCAACAGATTCTTTAAAGCAATGTTTCACCCATTCCATTAGTTTAGATCGTGCTATAATGATTTTATCTCCGTATACGAATCTTAATAATTAATTGGCCTCCGATGCATCTAACAGAGGACTCATTATTGCTTGAACAGTTGAGCTAAGACTTCTGGCGGAATCCTGTAATACAACCGTAGGAACGAGTGAGATAAACTGGTAGAGGAAATTCACTTTATTGACAAGTGGGATTATCTGGAGGACTGTGCATCTGAGGCATAGTATATGGTAAAGGCTAGTTTACATTTATGCAATCTTGCTGTATGTATTCTCGTGAAGGCACGCGAGTGTCTCTGAACCCAGTAGTAGGGTGTAGCATACAACCAGCCTGGACAATTTGAGCAGCGCCCAACTCTTGCCGCTCGTTGAAAAGGCAATTTCCTCTAGCCCTTGTTGGGACTGAAAGGAAATGACTTCCTTCTATGAAGCTGAATCCATACAACTAGTTGCAAATATGTAAACCTTGTGTTATGGAACAGTCCTCGCCTTCTGGTACACGTTGGTCCTGAGCGGATGCAGATAGTTACCATGGAAGGACATTTCCAAACAGGCGTCCTAAATTGTTCTCGATGAAGACTACATGCAATCATGGTTTTGGATAGTTCTGTTAATTTGTCGGCTGTATAACTTTATTAGGTCTCTGCGAGGTCCGAATCTTTTGCCGCCCAAAATATCTGGAAGTGGAAATAATCTGACCAAGCAGTTTGGTGTCAATTTCTTAAGGCTCCTCGCTACTCCCTCCCCCACTTTATAACATTTTTCAAAATATTTCAAAATCCAATAGCGTTATCAAAATTTTAAGAAGATATATCTCTAGTACTTACAAATTACTATGAAATACAATGGACAGCAATCTCGAGATCTTGTCCATTGATGAGTGATTCGTTGTCAAAGATCATGACGTCACTCATCAGTGGACAAGTTCTAGAGATCGCTGTCCATTGTATTTCATAGTAATTTGTAAGTATTTTGAAAAATGTTAAAAAAAGTTGGGAAGGGAGTAGCGAGAAGCCTTAAGGTCCATTGCTCAGATAGGATCGTCTGCTTTCATAGCTAATAAACGTCGTGTGGTTTGGGGTAAATGTTTCACGAAAGTGCCTGCTTGAAGTTAGTAACGGTCAGCACCATAGTTAATATTGTCGCTCTGTTGATTAGGGGTAATCGTCGAATGTCACATTTATCAACCACTTTTCTATGTTCTATAATAAGTGATTGTCACTGACAGACTGGATGGTCCACGCGTCCGATCTCAGTATCATCAAAGCTCAGTCAAATTCCGTCATTTTACAATATTATCTTTTTTCAACGTTGTCGTGCAGGAGATACATGAAACCAATTGGTGGCGACAGAATGCGACATCAAATGCAATATACCTCCTATAATTATGTCTATTAAGTTTATAAGTCTATCTGATTCTCACAGAAATAAAGAAAATATGTCTGCAAGATTTATCATGTACTGTGTGAGCAGAAATTGAGTTTACGCAACTAAATATAGAGAAGCAACACAGACTGCTGTTAATCATTCATTAACAGCAAGCTGCTCCTTAATCTTCTTTCTCATCAGAAACAAGTCATAACGTATTGTGTAATCACCTAATAGTAGCTAACGTACTACCTCATTCCTATTAGGACGAAAAGCACCTGAAAACAGCATATTTCTAGTGAAACAATAAATGACTTCCAAATATTGACAATCATTAATAAGAATGATGATTTGGAAGGCGTGTAACTGAAGGAAACAAGCCTGGTTTTGACACTGCTTTCTGATGTGTTCATTAAAATTAATTTATTTCTCACAGAACCTTACACATTGCCCCCTTCCTTTCGCCTCACAAGATACCACTAAGGGCGCTATTACATTGTCGAGCTTTTTGATCAGCTTGCTCGCCCAAGCTTCCTCGACAATGTTAACAGCGTCTTGCACTGGTGATGGACACTGATCAGCAAACTCGACAGTGTAATAAAAAAAAAAAAAATCCGTCAAGCTTGCTCAAGAGCAGGCTCGTCGAGCAAGTTGATCAATAAGTTCGATAGTACAATAGCGCAAAGCATACTCGAGCTTCCTCGACAGCAAACTGTTGAGCAAGCTCGACAGTGCAATCTAGCACCTTAAATTATATAACACAAAAAACTGAGGTAGAGACCGATAATTGAAATTAGCTATGTCGCAGCGTCATTGTACTTTTTAAAAGAATGCAATGTTGATATATACAACGAAGATTAAAAAAAAAATTCTGGCATTCAAACCATCTCTTTCTCTGTTAATTCATTTATTCCTTTCCAATGAGATTCTAAAACACGTGGGTCCATATACGTCACTTAACCAGTTCTCGGACAGGTTCTTCCAATACCTCCTTACAAGGTTCCCGTTGCACACTTATTTACCAACACAAATGGCAACACAAGACAAAAATTATTTCCTTGCCTATTACAACTTGGGTAAAAAGCAAGTTCTACAACTGCCTGGTTCTGCAATTATGAAAAAGTGAAACGGTTGGGCGATTGCCCTTCCAGTCAAATCGTGGAACACACTCGATTTTCTTTATTTCTGTTAACAGCTTGTCTTTGCGGCAATGACCTTGCGACTCAAGGATTTTCTTTCTTTACGTGCTGAAATTACAGTTACTGGTGAACAAATAACAATGAAGCTGATGCGCACTTTCAAACCATGAGATTAGTTCATACAAAGAACTTACAAGTTGTGTGAGTAGTCTTTGTATGTTATTTATGTCCGCGTGATTCCCAGCCGGAAAAGTACCTCAACTACGTTCCAACCAACAACTACGCTTACCTTTCTGTACAGCACTAGATCACTTATTTGCTGCATGTCGAAGTTGTAATGTGAATAATAAAAAACAAAATATTAGTGGCTGATACGAAACAAAATATTAATGGCTGTTACGAAACAACTGAAAACGTGATTCGAAGGACCCAAGTCCATGAAATGATATTTTGGCACTGCGATCTGAAGAAAGGCTCAACTCCGTGTACTTGGACCCCTTTCTAAATCACATGGATTTTAATGGTACATTTACATATAGAAGCAGCAGGAACTGGGACCCTCTTTTTGATACAGATATCAGCAACTATGTAAAGCATCAGAATCAGTTTTAAAATATAACAATCGGTAAAATGTGGACTTAGGTCCTTTTCCAAATCAGGTCTTCAATTGTTTCCACTGTTTAAGTCCTTCAATTACTTTTATATACCGTAGCACCAATTTAGTAAATACTGATTTGGCTGGTGCAGATTATATGAGTGCAATGATTTTAAAATCCACGAACATCCATGCAGAGACTCGAACCCGAAATCTTTTGAATGGTGGTTTGACACCCTCGGCCTTCACGACCAACACAGCGGCAAACTGAATTTGAATTTTATTTAAGGCTTTTAGGCAACTTTGGATCAGTCCCGCGGCAAGTTGAAGACACCAATCTTTATATGCATTTTGCCATAATTTTATACCATGCTCTAGTAAGCTCATTCTTCAGGTTCTCATTATGTTACATAATTTCAATTTCCAAATTATTCCATAGGACTTATTGGCTTGATTTCAAGGAAACTGACCGAGATGAAGCTGTAGCACTTTGAACCAATTCGACGCATCTTCGTATTGACTGGACTCAATGTGAGTGGGGTTTCCCGCCTTTTTCGTTTTACGTCAATTATTCAAATTTCAATGCAGGTAAACAGAAATTAACTCTTACGGACTAAAGTCATTTCGTATTTTAATAATAATACAAAAAAATGCTACTAGTAACTTCAGGATTATGTGCAGACACTGTTGGGACATTATTCCGTCCCAAACCCACTCGCATTGAGTCTTAAACAAGGGGTATTGTCTGCACGAACTCTTAAATTATCCTTCAAGCGATTGGGATAAGCATGGGCGTTTGTACGACCTACGCTAAATAAAACAAAAGCTTTCCCAGTCTGTCTGAGGACACGCAGCTCCATATCACGACTTATTTCCTTCCAGTGGGTCGCATCTTTTAGTTCTTCAACTGGTTCCCTACAAGCTACATGAAGGCCATCCAGTTTGCTTAAATTAAATTTGCTTTCAGCTGTGACCACCACCATATTATTCCATAAATGAGTTCCTTCCATATTCTTGTGTTAACCTACTAGTAAGTGGTCATTCGCTCTTCAATGAAAGCAGTTTCCTACAACCCTCCTTGAACTTATTATGAATGTTCGGTCTGACCGGATAACGCCAATTATGTACTTCTTAATCAACGATTAGAATTTCCTTATACATTTTGTCATAAATACAAATAATAAGGAACCTAAAAATTACAAAAGTAACAAAATTTTGCTGTTAATGCTTAATATATTCTGTGCGAGTGTTACATTAAGACCAGGATAATATGCAGGAAAATCACATACATTAAAAATGGAGGACGAATACTGTTTTATACCTGACGTAGAATAACAAAGATTTTATGTCGTAACAGGATATATAAAACAAATACTCTTTAAACGTTTACTTCTACGTTACAAGGTTAAATGTTATGAAAACTTCCTAATGTTTCCCCAGCTGAAAGGTACTTCATAGTAACAGGATAAGAAGAAATCTAAAACTGCTTTTGGTATTTCCTTGTAAAATGCCATTTTTAAGTCGTGAACCACGGAGTTAAGTTTTACAACACTACTATGAATGCTCTCTTCACAGCCACGTGCGTTAACAAAAATCGACACCAGCTTAACCTTTGATAGGTATTTTAAGTATTTTATCCAATGGATAATGGCCTGCATCATTTTTAGTCAAGTCTTCAAAACATTCTGCACTTTTGCAACCTGACAAGGAGTTGTCACCAAAACAGACCCTTTCTTCTTTTTTCTGCTTTGTCCGATTTTTTATGTTAAAGTAATCACTTAGATTTGGTGCGACTGAGGCATAGGCATAGGCAATTCTGATCTATTTACGGTAACCATGGGTCCCGAACTTTAGGGTTGTGTCCCAAAAAAGTATTAAAAATGTTCCAAATTGTAAACAAAATATGCAATTTCACACTTGCTCCTCATCGTTCATGAATAATAAACAATAAGTAATCAACTAATGAATAATAGCTTTGTTATAATAAGTCATAAATTATTGTATTTTAACAAATAAATCATCAGTAAGTTATTACATTAGCTCAACACAATAAGGTAGCAAATTTTAAGGTACTCAAGTTGAAGCATTTTTAATTTTCGAAGTCCTGGTAGTTTTTAACGAAACGCAACTTTTAAACTAAATCTGTGACCTGGACAGAAACTTTTTCTTGAGTTCCTCCATCAAATAACCCGCAATTAAGTGTGGGGTGGGGGATAGATTTTCATAAGACCTGTCCTGAATTTCGACTGAGAAAATATGGTCACCGTAGATATATTAAGAAGTCAGCCTTCAAAGCGTAACAACTGAAAAGAGCGTAGTCCCATTTCTGTAGTCTAGTGACTATGGTCACAAACTTCGAATCAATTGAACTGAATTGAATTTATTTTAAGATCTTTAGGCAACTATGGCTCAGGCCATTTGGATGATGATGGGATGAATTGGTGGGAATGAAGAAAATGGGAGCACCCCGAGAAAACCCACGCACACGGTGTTTGTCCACCACAAAGCCCACATGAAAACTTCGAATCAACAATGGGAAGCAGACAAGTACGAGTCATGGTAACAACTTTCCTCAATGGACATAGCAGGTTAGAACCCGTGACCACGTACGCAGAAAGTCAGTCGGCCAAGTTGGGTTCGCATTCGGGATGTTTTGAATTAGCAGAAGCCGAAGGTCCTGACGTGTTTTTTTCAGGGATTTTCCTATCACATCAGGCAAATGCTGGATGGCACCTTCAACAAATGACCAGACCGACTCTTTCCTATTCCTATATCCTTTTCCCCTACCCTATCCTGGCCTGAGCCACAGATGTCTAAAGGCCATAAATACATTCAAAATCAAATTCAAAAGTACTCGCCATGTGAGGTCCCGATTCAAGTCATTGAAGTTTTCCAAAGTCTTGCTGTTTCATCAGGTAGCTGTTTGTTGCTGTTTCTAGATACTGAAATAGTATCTAGAACAATACCCTAGTACAATATTCTCGTCGCATTTCCTTTCCCGAAAACGCTCGCCGAGGGACGTCATACTTCAAATATGTGAAGAAGTTAGACCATACGATGCCATAATACACAATTAAATAAAACAGGAGGATAACCTGATAATGAATCCATGAAGCACTTTCTTACGTGCGTTCGCCCGTTCAATCCCCGTGGGGATTTGTTAAACGGAGTGGTTCGCAGTTCTCTTTATTAACAAAATATAATTCAATCGATCTTACTGTTGTAATCTAACGCATGATCAGTGACCCTGCAAGACCAATTAGTGGGTACATGATCAATCAATGGATCTGACGCTAACTGGTTTAATGGCCGTGCAAGCTAGACAAATTTTACAAAAAAAAAATTGGAAGGTTGAAAGTGGGTTCTTGTCCATGTTGAAGAAGATAATTTATATTTAAGATTCAAATGAAAATTCAACACTTAAGAGGGCTCCTCCCTCCAGTCCCCCATTCTAAACATTTTTCAAAATATTTCAAAAACTAAGAGTACTATCAAAATATAAATTCATAGCGCACTAGAACTTAATTACTATGAAATGCAATGGGCAGCGATCACGAAATCTTGTCGATTGATGAATGCTCAGACTTCAATTAAATAATGGCGCCATAATCTTTCAAAACGTATTAGTCGTCAATGGACATGATCTCGAGATCGCTGTCCACTGCATTCCATAGTAATTCGTTGTAAGTTCTAGTGCGCGTAATTTACATTTTCGATAATACTTAAGTTTTTTAAAATGTTAAAAATGGGAGGGTTGGAGCGAGGAGCCCTCTTAAGTACAATTACTATGAGAGTGGTTACTAACAGTATTTAAAGCGGAAATACTATCAGTCCTTTCAAGACAACTACGGAGTCAACGCTCTACATAATGCAAAATACTGACGTAAATCAACTGTCAACATCCTGGCAATAACAAGAACAGTTAAGTGTTGTGCTCGGAAGGTAAATTCACCTGGAATTCAAATTACGGAGGCACGTACTCGTAAAAGACAGTTTTGTAATGTATCGGTGAAAAGTAAAAACACAAAAGAACGTTCAACATTACGTATCCGAAAATTTTTTTTAATAATAATAATAATAATAAAGTACACCTATATACTTATTATTATTTCACGTATCTTGTTCCATTTCAGGCCACACATTCACAATGTATTTTTCACTAGTTTTATCTGCTCGCTGTCCAGAAGAAATAATTAATGATTTCAGTCAAAACCTGAACAAGCCATTAAACAATCCAGGAACACGAGAAAAAGGCGGGCACTACAGATCAGTTGTTTTTTCTTCTTCATTGGCCGATCTATTCGGAATATTTGATCAAATACTTGGAAATCTAAATATCTCAGACAAACTTCTTGAAATACTATAGCAGCCAATAAACAATTTCAGTAATCATTATTTTTCATCTCTTGGTCCATGAATGTTGAAATATAATGTCCAATGTCATAAACCATGGCATTCCTACTCAATTGTTTTTCTCTGGTTCTTCAAAATTATCCAGAAACATTGATTTCTATAAAAATGTGAAATGCATTAAGAAATGCGTAAAAATGTACTGAAAAGTTTAATTTTCTCTACTGTGAAAAGTAAAAAAGAAAAAAAAAAGTAACGTATATTGCTTGCTTCTTATAGTGTTCTAGAAGGGTCTTTAATTTCTTACTTTTATTTAATCTTCAGCAATAATTATGTTTTCATTTGAATTTGAAATGATTTATGGCATTTAGGCATCTATAGCCCAAGCCGGGACAAGAATGCGGGAAGAAGTTGACCAGGGCCTAATTTAAAGGTGCCAACCCGGCATTTGCCTAGTGTGAATGAAGAAATCCCCCTGATACCCAGGACCTCTCGAGTGTGAAGCTAACGATCTACCAACAGAACTTCGGCCGTTCGGTTTGTGTTATGGTTTGCAGCTTAGAATAAAGGAAGAGTTGAAGGGTAGGATGCTTCAGTCCGTTATTAGTACGGTAGAAGGATGTTTTAATAGAGGATATGCGATTTCGCCAATAATATGAAGCCGAACATCACTGCTTAGTTCCGCCTAGTTATCCCACTTACTCTAATCAGAAACATTGTTTTCGGCTAACAAAGATGGCAGCAATATTTGTAATTGTCTGCTAACCAATCTGGCACGTTGCCTTGGTCGATGCTCAGTTGTTTTTTTAGCTTCACTCTTTCACTGAGCATGAGATAGCTATATCCCCTATTAGAACATCCTTGGTATGGTATCACTACAATTCAAAACACACAAAAAATGTAATTTGCCCTAACCCTTTTCTATTTGAACGAAATGTTTGTGCAGTGTTGCAAACCTTCCAATTGCTCTACCAACTGAGCTACGGCCGCTCGGTTTTATTACGAACAAGGAGTAGCTGCGAAATATTTTCATCGTGGGTCTCTTAGTTCCGAGGTATCCCATACTGAATTTTTTAACATATACTGACTGTTCTACATTAAATTAACTTCCTTATGATGTGAGGAATGGTATTTAGTAACAAGAGTGGATTGTTACTTAAGAGTGAATTGAGGGGTTTGATGTAATAAGGGCGTAAGCGAGGTTACGCCCTTTTTGCATCAAACGCATAAATGGCTTTTACCATGCTTGTTTAACCTCCTGTCAAAATTTCAACTCAATATCTAGATTCTAGAGGTCAGGGCAGCTCTTTGAATCAAGAGCAATATCAGCCAGAGTAGCGTGAAAACATCGTTTATCAGCTGCTGCTTCTATCCCGCCAAAAGCTGTTCATTTCCCTCCAAACACCACAATGCAGTCGTGTAATGAGTGACTTAAGCAGTATCTGGAGATGAAAGGCAGAAAAGGAAGAAGAGAAGAAATATTTGTAAAGAATATAAGAAATCTATTGGAAACATCACAGTACCAGTCAAAAAAATTTGTGATGTTCGAAACAGTGTACTGAAAGAGAGAGAGAATATCTTCTCCAAAGAAGAATATGTCAGTGTTTTAAGTGAGTGACAAAGAATCCCGCGCCTTTTCAAGTCACTGATGGCAGTGCAGTTTTAAGATTAAGAGACTGGAAGAATCATTTCACGGACTATTTCTACCCAAAACCTAAGAGTAAAATTCTGTTCAAACTTCAATCATATGTAAGGCTGCAGTGGTCTACCAGCGGTACAGTTCTAGCATCAAGAAGCTACGTGCCACTGTATACGCTATTTCAATATATCAAGAAACAGTTTCCTGAAATTGGCACCAGTAGTCCAGTAAGGAAACCAAGGGTAAGAGCCTCCAAGTTATCTGATGTTAGAAGTCTCTGTCGGTTTGTGCCAGACCCTGATAAAGCATGGTATGAGTATGTTTTGTCCCAGAGTGTTCCGCAAACCGAGGAAGAAAATTCGTCAAGTGATGACGTTCCACATGACACTGAAAATGACCAACAAAACAGAGCACTGACAAGCGTTTCAAGTAGTTTTCTTGTTATATATTCTCATAACATCTTACTTTGGTTTCTAAGAATTAATAAAGAGCAACAGTTTAGTAAATAACTCATTAATTACCTTTTCATTTTAGAGAAAAGTTTTTATGCTAGTGGTTTGATGCAAAAAGGGCGTATAACACCAGTTGCTTTCTACACAAATACATCTAAATAGAAAGTAAAGTACAACGTTAAAAACGTATATTTATCTTCATTAACATGTGATTTACCAACAACGGGAATAAAATGCTGCATATTATGTTGTTTTATGTAAGAAAAACACTACTTAAATTTTCAACATCGTTTTTCTCAAAATGCATATTTCAGACTTACGCCCTTACTGCATCAAACTCCACAGTTGTTATTAACATTCTAAACGAACTAGTGAGCTTCTAAGGACGGGACCTAAAATTTTTGGTAAAGTGGTCTCCGAACCACTGCGTTCAATGGACCCCGACGGGGTTTGAACCCGTGACCATGCGCACAGAAAATTAGTGCTCTAACCTCTCGACCACCCCGAGGTCTTGCACTTAATACGCAATTCTTAACGAAGAAAAAACTTCATCAATTTAGCCTTTGTCTCCTGTAAATTTGTCAATTTTTGCCTATTTCTGGACACCACGTCCTGCATTTAATGAACTCATAATATAGTTTCCGAGATAAAGTGTTCCAAATCCTTGGCTCCTCCATCCCCTGTCAGCAAGGAACGTGAAATTACCTACAGCATTCATGAAGTTTATTATCTCTATCAAATTGCGGGGCACAAAAAAAAAATGGGATAAATGACACTAGAAAACTTACATGGTTTGCCCACTTTCTCGGCAATTTCCGCCCAAATGTTGTCTTTCAGTCGTTCATTTTTGTATTGGGGATGTGAGAGCTGGTTGCAATGAGAGATGGTTTGCAACTTACTCGACGAGGATCTCATCCTGTTCTGAAAATTTCGGAGCCATGATGCTGCCACTCCAGCCAACCTGACGAATCGTCAACAACTGCGATTATATCCACACTCCAATCGTACCACTCTTCAGAGTCAACGATTGATCGTCAGTCGCTCGGAGAGTCGGAGCAAAACAGTCCCATTTGAAAGCAAGGGAACTAGTACTCAACGACTGATCGCAACGATCAATCGCTCCGCGCAAAACACATCTTACCCTGCTTACACATTATCCGACAAGCATCCGATTTGTCTGACCGACTTTTTGTCGGAAGCAAACCTGAAGCACTTCAGGTTTCCATCCGATCCGGTTTGGAACATCTGTTTCTCGCAATGTTTATTCATTAAACAATGAAAGGCCTTCGCGCGAAGAAGGCGAATGGAGAGGAAGGGAAGAGGGCGACAGAAAGAAAGATAGAAAGAGAGACAGTGTTGCTATATCTCTCTCATTTTTTCTAAATTATCTCTCTCTCTCTCTCTCCATAAAGTGCGTTCCATCACTCCTGTCTCCCCCCTCTCTCTACCCATGCAGTGCGTTCCATAATTCCTGTTACCTTGCCCTTTTCAAGTTTGGGAAGAATCAATGTTTTTCGCTGTAATTTTGCTTGTACGTGAAGGAGATAGGTATGTAAAACTTGAATACGGTTAATTAGATAAATATTGGGCCAACGTGTCATTGACTACCGTAGCGAAAACTGTGAAAGTGATTTTCTGCTTATGGAAAACAATGTTAAGGCAGAATTAAAACGAAAAAGGAAGGAAACCAACTCTAATTTTCAAAAAAGAGAAAAGATACTCAGTTTTCGAAAGAGAATGAAATTGGTCCAATCAGGGCCGAATTTATGCATAGGCCCACTAGGCCCGGGCCTAGGGGCGCACTTTACAAAGGAAAAAAATATAATTTGCTATTTAGAACCCGAGATGGAAAAATCATTAAGAAAGAGCGCCATCACCTTTCAACCGCCTGACCCAGTCATAAATAACTAACTTCAGGTAATTTAAAGTATGTTAATCTTCATGAGAAATAGTACAACAAAGATTAGAGCCTATTTTAGGAACAGTATTTATTCCTATTTTTGTTTTTGTACACACCAATAAGGAGTCACCGTGGCTCAGACGGTAGCGCATCTGGCTACGAATCGGGTTCAAATCCCGGCCAGTGTTTCTATGCACCCATGCTTTTCTCTCAGTGTTCCCATGCCTGGCGCTCTGAGGTGCACTCCTCCTATCAAATTGAGTACCACCAGAGTGTCCTTGGTATTCCTGGGCGCCTTGGGAAGGTAAAGGCAGTCGAGCGTAGGACTGACTAACCCACCTCACTTCGTACCGTAGGTCAAGAAAATGTGGAGCGCTACCTCCACATCCCTCATGCACCGTTCACGGCACGTGCGTATCGCACAGGGGATAGCTTTACCTTACACACCAACAATGATTATTACACTTTTTTTGTTCACAATGGCTTCTGGTGTCCTCAAATCTTCCAACGTACTCATTTCTCGATCGCATACAATGATGAAAGTTTGCACAGTGACGTACCTCCGGTGACAACACAATATTCTATTGCTATTTTCATATATTTATATAATTTGAAAGCATGTGTAATTATTTTATTATTTTTTTAAAATATTACTCATAAATACTCCTGCAACGATTTGGCGTTTGACTGATTGCAGAACACTTGAGTAAAAAATAAATAAAACAACTTTTAAAAACAAACTTTTCTTAAACAATTCGTATTAAAAAGTAAAAAAAAAAA
>JAGDQP010050632.1:0-12726 GCA_022664845.1 Lepisma saccharinum | reverse complement strand
AACATTTTTACATACAACTCTAACAAATTACCATAAGCTATAAAAATTAATTTAATCAACAGGTAACAGTGTTCAATGCTCATACTTGCGAAAATAATATTTTCCAGTCAATACAGTGTTTTCATCGGTTCTTTGACAATGCAGTGTTGCGTACGTGTACGTAGGGCGGTTTATTACTAAATTTATTACATTAAATCTAGTGATTTCTTCTTAATGGAGGTTAGTATATAAATTAAATAAAATAAAGTAATCACCTTTCCTACTGAAAGTCCTTTTAACAACAACCAAGAGAAAAGATTTCTCCTTGTGTGTAAGATTTACTTAATATATTTCTTCTCTTTTTATCTGTTATTGTTCCTAATTTTAATCAAGTATTCCTAATAAATCGGCACCTTAGTATTGCCGTAATTCCTATAGGGAGATTAGACAATATAATCCTCAGACGTCGAAACAGCATTAATTAAACTTTATATTCATTGTATGAGTGAAATTCATCTTTTAAAGGTTAAACATAGACTTCTGTACGCTGAGGAAAATCGTTAACGTGACACGTTTATTGTTTGATTGAACAGTGAATTCGAATAAATCGTACCCTTTGATTCTGTTCCTGTCCTTTACGTATTTCTAATAAATAATAAATCAAGGTCTTCTCTGTTTTAACTCCTTTGACTTCACTCATTGTTTCATACAAAAAAATTGATAAATAAGAAACAAGAAAACCAAACATAACCTTCATAAAGTAACGTGAATTAATTGATGTCTCTTCCCTTCCCAGATAAGTCTTTCTTCATAGAATGGTTCTTCATTTGTTCCAATGAATATTGGCTCCCAATAATAGAATTTCTGCATCCACTTTGCAACACCAAAAACGTGAAGACCATGAGTCTATGGAGTTGATATCCACTGTGTTTTAATTTTAGTATTTTATGGCATTTGTAACACACATTTTTGTGAAATGAAATAATTGACAGGTTTTTTGGCCATTCGCACGAGATCAGATTTGTTCTTAGGTAAAATAGCTACTTTTTTTTTATTTCAGAGATGTTCAATGGATAGACTATAGGCTTCATATGACCAGGGATATCTTCTTTCCTCCTAATCATTTTCAAGAAACTTTTAATAATTCCTGGACTTGGATATAATTCAATATCTGCTGAAAGGATGTAGTGAGTTGTTGCAGACTCTCTGACAATATTTCTCCCAACATTTGCAGCATACAAAAAAGTTTATTTGTTGTCTTATACATAGCAGTTAAACTGCCTGAGGAATTTACCCAATATGGAGGAACTAGACAGTCAGCTGATTGTCCAAAAAGTTTATCTGGATGATGAATAACTTGAGACATATGATTTAAGTTGAAGTAGATATGGAATGGTACATACGGTATTCAGTAACACGATCGTAGCTACTCTCTCGAAGATACTGTATAGCTTGTAGAGTCATATTAAAGTCTGTGCCTGGGCCGAACACAGCTAATGATATTGGTCCCTACCATCGTTTTAACAATAGCTCTAAGTTTTCTAAGAAAGAATAATCAGCATGGGTTGCAAATGTTAAACTTTCTAAACATCTAAATGTCCGTTTTGCACGTACAAAATCCAAACGTTTCCTCGTTGTTCGTAGCGAGAGTTGTTCGATTTTTCGTACGCACTTTATGATTTCAGTCGGAGAAGGTTGTTTTTGGAGATAGTCATTTCTCCCCACAATGTTTCTTAAAAGAATATTTACACCATAGTTCATCAGTACAATCACAATAAAGAATACACTAAGTCTCAGAATAAACTGTTTTTTTGTAGGACATTTTCTTGTGTTTTTCAAGTAAAAATAAGCTAATTGCATACAATGACAAATATACAAGAATGTCACACACAATGTTACACACGTATTACAAGAATGTTAATACGTAATTCACCACTCAGAACATACGTCGACACTTTTTCAAGTGTCCAAAAGTGAGTTTCAAAGCATTGTAAACACAAGAACAATGTTTAGCCAAGCTCTTGTTTCCGTTGTCTTGTTGTATTATGTCTTAATCTGACTGTTTTGTTATTTGGAAAGAACCATATCTTTCCACAGCGTTTTCTAGAGCGTCATGTCGTTAATCTCTTATTCTTCACATAAGCCGAATGATTCTGATGATATATGTTCGTTGCCGTCTCCCCTACTTTCTTGTATCCTCATTACATTAATTCATGATACCACATCTGCAAAAGGTCCACTCTGAGGCAAACAGAAAAATACAGCTCAGACTTCAAATTACAGAACCACTTACAAAAACTATTCAGCAATAACATTTAATAGTGTGACAGAAAAATATTAAATAAAATAGCTTCAAAATTCAGTTCTGTACTAACCTCGTGGAAAGGATTCAACTATAGCGGATGAATAACATGAAGGCTTCTTTTGTCTAGGTTAGGTAAGACTTCTTTTGTGCTTTGCCATGTACAAGATAAAGAGTTTTATGCCTAGGGGTATATTAATGGTTCTATGAGTAGTTCTACTAGAAAGGTTTGTTGAAAATAATATGTACAAAAGCCGTAGGAAACATCGTAATTATAATCGTGATTGTCTGGTCGGATGTTGTTTCAACTTACTCGATTAGAAATTCAACATTTTGTATGTCTTATACACTTTACCGACGTGGAAATAAGATGTGGCACGAGCAGAATACGACAACAGATCAGATGAAGCTTTGAAGACTGGTTGGCTTTGGGTTCAATGATTCGTGTTTCCTTGTCTTAACCTTGTCCAGACAGAAAGACAGACATTATCACTACTATTTTTGCGGTGAAGAAATCTCGAGTGGGTGCTGATGTTTTCTATGGGTATTTTCTACTGGGCGTGAATGAGTTGTGTATAGGAATTTACAGGGAACAACTACAGCATCCTTAGTGCGTCAAAGAGCTGTCACGTAAAGTATTGTTGAGGTACGATGAATGCGTCTGGGCGAGTTACTGGTACTAACAATTTCTGATTCTTCTCCAAAAGGATCGACAGATTTCATCCACGTATTTATCTAACGAACGATCATCAATACATCATGTAACTGGACAATGCCAGGGGGCCTGAAATTATTCTGGCAGCCTTATTTTGCACAACTTGTAACTGTTTTAGGTGAGATTGTGCAGAGCGTCTCCACGTTGGAGCAGCGTAAGTGAAAATAGAACGGATCATCATAAAGAAGATCTGGAGTCGTGTTTCGAGACTTAATATCCAGTTGAATCATTTTAATTTAATTTTTAATGCTTTTAGGGTAACTTTGGCTCAGGCCATTTACTTAATATTGAGCTCTAAAGCATTGAATAAAAAGAGATCGTGCGTACCAGGTCGCGATTAGCTACTGATTGAATGCGAGGAAGAAACGTGAATGTCGGATCAATATCTAGCGGGAAGCTGTAGTTCGATAGGTTCTTCAAATAAGATGAGTTATGGTGGTGCTAGAGGTCTTCGTCTGCAGAACTGGGCAACATGTCTTGTCTTGATTGATCTTAATACGCCATTGAGCAGTCCATTATTGAATTAGCTCGAGGTGACGTTCAGCAAATGGATGAACGGAACGAAGGTTATTGGGTGAGGAGAATATTGCAGTGTCAGTGTAGCAAGTTTTGTATGCGCTGTTGCTGAAATATCTGCAGTGTAAAAGTTGAACAGGGGAGGATCAAGAACTGAACCCTAAAAAATTCCAGTGATGATGGGTACATTGTTAGAAGGAGTTACTATGAGAGACATGAAAAGCGCGATTTTTTTGAAAGTAAGGTGAATGAGATATGTGAGAAATTGTGTCGAACCATCTTCTAAATCAAACTATCATACCATACTTGGTCAAACGTTTTAGCTGAATCTAGAAATAGTGTGCTCACGAGAACTAAATTGTAAGATGATTTGATTTCTTCAGTTACACGGACTAGCTGAGCAACAATATCAAAACCCTAGCCGAAAACCAAACTTATGTGAAGGAAAAATGGTAATCTTTTATGTGACGATGTAGGTGTTTATATATTACATGCTCAAAGACCTTGCTAACGGTGCTCAGAGTGATTGACAAGGAAGAGATTATCTTGCCCGATTTTTGCTATCATGATAACCTTACTGTAGCATGCTTCCAAGGTGTGGGGAAATAATTGAGCCACTACATGACATTGAATTATCTGGCTGGTTGAACTAGTAATTTCGTGTGAGCATTTTTAGGGCTGCGGTAGAGAGATCGTCAGGACCAGGAGCACTGCGTCTTTGAAGGCGTCGGATAGTGTTCTGGACTTCTCTTGGCGTAACGAGATCAGCAGGACCGAACAGATCATCAAAAGCTGTAAATCCTTCATTAAGTTAACTACGCAAAGATCACGCAACATCGTAAATCTACCAGGAAATGGAACTCTTTAGTGTAACTTGAGCATTCGTAATTAGTGAGCTATTCAACATTCTTTATTATCAAACCATTTCCCATGTTGGCATTGTTAGTAGAATTAACCAAAGTAAAATGCTATCATTTGAACAGTTTCATTAATATAATTCATCATAACGTTACAGAAACACTTTAACCTTCACGTAATAACTTTTATCCGGTCAGTATCATGCAAAGTATTATTATTATTTATACTCCAAATATGCGTATAATATTAGGTAAAATCAAGTCAATATGATTTCCAACATATACATAAAAGAAAAGTAAGTCAATTCAGTTCAGTTCAGTTCAGTAAATAACCGCAAGGCAAAAATTAGGGTTTTTGCTTTGCTCACTGTAAAATTATATTTGAATTGATTATCAGTTCTTGCTCAGGCAAGGAACTGTAAACTTATAACTTCTAAGTCATTTCTTGATCTTTTAACTCTCGAGCTTGAGAAGTATTATAACTTAGTTAAAATTTCTAAGAACTAAAAATACAAATAATAGTAATTAACAATCAGAATAAAACACAGTAGAATGTAAATTGTTTCTCGTAAATACACAGCTTATTTGAGACAAAAAATAATCGTAATAAAATTTTGTTACTATTGATAACCACTTCGGATTTCTTGAATAATTTCTTGATAATCTTTATAAAATTGAGATCTTTTTCCAAATTTATGGTCATCTGATAAATCACTAAAGATATTTGTTAACGTTTCTCCTACATGTGTCATACTTTCTTTTTTAGACCTAGATTTATAAGAACTTTCTAGAACTTTGGTGGATCTAACCTGTGCTGAATCACCCTGATTTAGTGTAGAATTTATGCTCGCTGTAGATATTAATCCTGGACTTTCCTTGCAAATTTCTGGTTCCAGTTTAAGTACTTTGATTCTTTTAACAAAGTGGGCATTGCATTCTCTTCTAGTAATGTTTAGACATTTACACTATCTGAATTTTTGCATCAAACTCTGCTGGTATACTTTAAAGAAACTTCCTTTTCTCTACTTCAGAAACAGTCTTCGTTACATAAAAATAATAGTAAAATATTAGTCACTTGGAAGATACTTCCACAGAATAGTGTTTAGAATAACGGATTATAGATAGGTTAGTTTCAGGTTCGAATCCTGCTTCAAACATTTGAAAAAATTACAAACTAAACCATACATAATCATAAAAGCAATTGACAAAGTCCAAATACATCTGTATATCAATCAGGGTTCTCGCCAGGATTTTCAGTTTCGGGGGATGTAAAGTCAAAATTGGTAGGGTAAGTGAAGTTTTGTACAGTTACTACCGATTTTTCACAGCAAAAAAAATTAAGTTGGGGGTGTTGTCTAGACTTTGTGGGATAACCCCCCCCCAAAAGGGGGTCTGGCGGAATCACTGATATCAATATAAAATAATTTCAATACTCCATTTTATCTAACCGAGATACATGTTCTGGTTTGAGATTTGGCGACTTCAGTGATTCTGCCAGGATGTGACCCCCGGATTCTAAAGCGCACATCCACCCCTAACTTTAAAATGTTTACGGTAAAAAATCGATAGAAACAGTGTAAAACTCCACCTAAATCCTCCCGATTTTTACTTCACAGTCATCTTTAAACTAAAAAAGCTGGTGGGATCGCTGGACTACCGAGAACTCGGCTCATTATGGATTTTACCGCCAGAATTCCGATTTTGTACCACCAACACATTTGTCATGGGTAAAAGTGAATACTTGTACATGCCAAATCAAGTACATGGGTGACGGCTACTCACGCTTTCGTTTATAACCTGTAACTTATGAATAATATATATTTGTTCTATTTTTTGTTGAATACATGTAGAAACGTACGAAGAATGAAATAAATTTGAAATTAATATTTCCCTAATTTGTATTTCCTCCCTTTCGACTGGAAATATTTTCACTACTAAGTACTAGTGCATTGTTCCCGTCATGAAAGAACCCATACGAACGAGGACATAAGGAGCTGTAACTCTTCAATTATTCGGATTTAATAATCAATTTATACGTCCGAAGTATTCAAAATGTCCACTTCAACTCACTAGATAACAGAATCATAAAGTGCTACATAATACCTCATTATCCGTTACAGATCGTAATTTTAGAATACGCTTAAATAAATTTAATAACGACAATAACTTTACAAACGATAATGGACTGTAAATATTTATCTTATCATTGGTGTGCTCCCTTGCTATAAGATTTTAAAGATTCTCCAAGTAAGAGAAAGAAGAATTCGTTATGTTCTGTTACTAATCTTAAGTAAACAACTGGGTACCTACTAAATTTCATAAATAAGAGCGAAGTCCTACAAATTTAAGTATAGCACTTGGCCTTGTAAACTAATGACTTTAAAACTGCTAAGTTACTGAACATAGTACATTTCTTAATTCAATATATATCTGAGTGAAGACTTGGCAAGTGTGAGACCTTGCAGAATCAATAAATAGATTTAGACTTACAAGGGGGTTGTCCTCCTTCATCCATTGTGACTTGGAGATCTTCACGGTTGTCCACTTTCATGGTTGTCCACATCCCTTGAGTGAGCAGTAGATGTGAGTTAAACGACCAAGAAATGTTTTCGTTCGGACCTCTGACTTCTAGAGAAGAATCTCACAATAATCAATCTATTGTTTTATCTTCATTCCTGACATATTTGTATGAAATGTGAGGATTATCAACATTGTTTTGTACAGTCACCTTTATGAAATATTCTCTCAAAATTGTTGACCATTATCCTTACACTGTGCTTCTCCAGAAATAGCGTTTCCGAACGAGATGTTTTAAACGTTTCAAAGTAATCTTACGCTAGCCAAATTACAACTACCGAACAGAAAGTGTAACTTCGTCAAATATACGAAATGGTTCAATAATTATGTTCTTAAACCAGAAACGTACCAAAACCCTTACCGTTTTGCTGTTATTTAAAAGATTCAATGCGCAGATAAATATCGTCATGACCAGACAAATGTCTGCACGTGATGAAAAAGCTATGGATATTCATCCTCACAGCTAGTTGAGCGATTTTTTTTATGTGTAGAAAAATATCTCGCTGAAGATAATGCTTTGTAGTGTGTTCGTTAAAGTACCGATAGGAAGGTATAAGGAAAATCAACTGAAGATTTACCAAGGTGTCGATGTACGTTTCTTGCAACCAGAGCAGAAAATATCGCTTGTGTTGAGGCCTTGGTCCTGAAGCATACAGAAGGCAAGTTCGAAATATTTGCAACCATACACGATTCTCCAATGATACTACCGAAATAATTTCACACAGTACTTGAAGTTATTCAAGGCCAGTTCTCGCTGAGTTAATTTGAACAAGGAGAATGAAGAAAAGCGTGTTCGGTGGTCTTCTGACAACGAACTGTACCGTACTACCAATGGGCAATTGTTAGGATATGTGACCACGATGGGTGACACATTCACCCTCTTTTTGAATCTAGAAACGAAAAGAGTAAAACAGTGAAATCCATCGTTCCAGACTGTCAGAAACAACGTAGGAGCAGGAATTAAAGTTTGAAACAGCAAATTTTGCATAATTACTATTAACTCGCACCTAGGGACATTTCTCTAGTAATTTGTCATACCAGGAAAATGACTGGATGGTACCTTCAACTTACACACTGGATGACTCCAGTATTCTTTCCCCTAAAGGTCTTAAATTAATTGAAAATCTCCGAACAAATTGTTGGGAATTTTCGGTACAGTCAGGAGTGCAATGTTTAAGTAGTCTGAGGTACACTATGACCTGTAAAACATTAAACATTTTGTTGAGGGTAAGAGTACGTTCCATATGCTATTGTAGATAATCTTTGTTTAAAATATGAGGTGAGTAGACGTCGTGTACTAACATCAGTGATTCTACCAGAATTTTCAATCTGGAGGGTATAAACCTAAAGTTAGGAGATTTAGGTGGAGTGTTGCAGGGTTTCTACTGATTTTTAACAGTACAAATTAAAGTTTGGGGTGTGCACTCGACTATTTGTAGGGCGGCACCCCCATTTGGGGGTCTGGCAGAATCTCTGACCTATATATATACCCTCTATTTCACCTGTGCTTGTAATTCAATAAATATATATATTTTTTAAATCTTCACAGCAAGTATTATACGCTACTTAAATTTGTGTAAAGATAGCGCAGTGGTAGCTGACATCGTTAGTTCCTTACTATAGGCCCAAATGGTTTGCATAGTTATTATAAATATGTTTTTAATAATTTCAGTTATAATTAGAAAGAATGTTTTGAAAACAGCTTGTACATCTACTCTGAAACAAAACAAGGAGATTACTGGCAACGTCAAACGAGGTAGCTTTCTGTGAATTATGACATGAAAACAGCTGAACTTTAAGAATTACTATAGAAATAATAACTTTTAAGTTTTTGTTTACTCCTAATGTTACGATGGTAAAAATCATGGTTGAAATAACTTACATTTAGACTACGGAACTTTTTACACGTTTAGAGCGTATGTTATTAGTATTTCATTAGTCTAAGGTCACACGGTAGAGGCATAAATTATAAAATAATGAACGCTAGTGAATTAGCTGTAGCGTAATATTTTGTAGATTAGTTCTGCCATCATTCTTTTATACTTTAAAAGTGATACGCACCACTTGAGTGCTATATATTTCGATAAACAAAGAAATAAACTCACCAAGTGAGCTGCGCTTAACAGCCATCTTGCGTTTAGATAACTGACGTAAGATGATAATCTTTTACCTGTTGAACATTTTAGCATATTTAACAAATAAGTAAGTAATAACTATATTGATACCTTTTTGTCTTTTCTGCATGTAAGAAGCATATAGATTTCTGGTTAGGTAAAGTTAGGTAAGATTACCAGTTTCCTTTTGGAAGACAATTTTTTTTTTTTTTTTTGAGGCAACGGAATTCATTTTAAGATACATCTGAATTAATTACATTTTCAATTAAACACACACACACACACATAAAACCACGCGAATGTTTCACGCAGACAATAATTAATACCGAGCGTGCGGTAGCGAGCGAAAACTGGTTAGTTATAGTCAGGTTAGATGTTTCCGATTTTTATTGCGTCCATCGTATGATTTCTTCCTCCTTAATTCGTGTTTTCTGAGTTAATTGCATGTTCTACATACTGTATATGTGTTCAGAATGGAAACAATAGCCTTTTGCCTTACGATAGCCTTGGGGTACCTCGGACTTCGAAGTGATCGAACGATGTTATTGAATACACAGTTGAGATATATCATAACATTAATGAGCTCAACTGTTTAGGACATCGCCGACTCCAAAATTAGAACAAAGTAAGAAGAATAAAGTACTGACAAAACACAGGAACCGCTATTATAAACGGGATATAGTATATGTTGCCCCTATCTAAAATTGCGGAAAGTCAAATTTCGTAAATGACCATTTTCTGACTATTTTCGCTCATGCTGTAGAAGGTGGCAAAACACTTCTCTAACAAAGTTATTTTAAGTGCTATCATTTTTCTTAGGACTTAGCCCTCATATGTATAAAGGGTCTTCAAGAAAATAATAACATATTATCCCTTGCATAAATTCTTTACCCACCTTCGGTTTTTGCAGAACGAACGGCAATAGGCGAAAATTTCGAAACGAACATTTCAATCTTTTAACCTCCCGACATTTTGAACAGAAGCAACATATCGATACCGGAGCTTCTGCAAAATTTTCCTTTCATCAAGATCTTTCAAACGATATGTTAATCGAACCCTCTTGCAATTTAAAAATTTTTAGTTATCCTCTGCATATCCCTCTCGGGCAAATCAGTTTCTCGTGGTGCCCCTGGAAAAATGTGGGGCCTAAGGTCTAAGGAAAACACGATAGCACATTAAATAACTTTGCTTGAAAAGTGTTTTGCCACCTTCTACTCTTCTGGTTAATTTCTACAGAATGAACAAGAAAAAATATAAATAAAATTGCCATTTTCGAAACTCTCGCCGCCCATTTTAAATAGGGACAACATATCGATCACAGATATGTTGTTCCAAATTTTTTCTTTCGTCAAGACTTTTGAATCGTTATATATTACTCGATCCACCCTGCAATTTAAAGTTTCTGACTTGACCCCACATACTCCCCCTTTGGGTGAGGAAAGACTTTACGGACAATTCCCTGTAGAATTTCCATACGATGATGAAGTCAGGGCCGACTGCGGGGGAGGGGGGGGGTTCGAACTGTTCCCCCGGATACAGAGCGAAAATTTTGGAGGCGCCAACCATTTCGGCGCGAGTGTATCGAAACGGGTAGTATTAAATTTTAGTATTAAATTACTATTTAATAAGGGCGCATCTAAAATTTGGAAAAGAGTGCCGATTGACTTAGAGCCGGCTCCGGATGAAGTAGTATCTTCGTGCTAAATCTCACATGATTATCAATGATTTTAGCATTTCTTATTTCTTTTAATATTATGTATTACTCTCGCTTATTTGCATTTTTCGGGAAGATTTCCTGAATCCTAGAAAGTCGATAAGAGGGTTATTCATTCACGCCTTTTTCATTCATTCAAAAGAGAATGAAAAGATAACTTTTCAACAAATTTGGACAGAAATTTCTTAACATTTCGTGAAGAATATATTAGTATTTTTTTCTTTCTAAGGTAATTGGCATTTTGTAAAGGTTGAAAACGTCAAATAATTAGCCACGTTCCAAATCAAATGTTAACTCATTTCAAGCAAACTAGTTTTTTTTTTCATACTGTAGTAGTTCATGACGTACTCAACAGATGTCAGGCGTTACGCAGTAGTTTGTATTCGCATTACTGATTACTCGATCAAGAAAGAAGAAGATGTTTGAGGAAATAGCTTCAGTTGGTTATTCTGCATAACAAAGTGTGAATATGTCTGAATCTCTTTAAAAAATTATGGTTAGAAATACTTGAATGTGAAAATAGTGACAATAAAAAAAGTAACAACAATATCATTTCTAGCTAAACTAGAACATTTTTACGTAAGTACCAAATAATTATACACATCATCATACCTTACCTGGGAAAACCACTGTTGCCATACAGTTCGAGTACCAGAATTTTTGTTCATTGAGATTTTGTGGAGGACTGTGTGTTTATCACAAGTCGACATCACCGAGAAGACATATTGCTGCTTCTTAGGGGAGCCACAGTGATCATTATCATTCATCACGACTGTTATCGCTCTACTGGACTGGCAAATGTGTTCACCCTTTTCATCCTTCTGACAGATAGCAACTTACTCATAATGTCTAATCATCAACCAGAGACTGGACGACATCGTCTCCCACAACAGGTGACAGGACCACCATATCAAGATCCGCCATCATATTCAGCTACCAATAAAACCAAAGGACAAAGCAGACAAAAACGTTGCACTGACCAACATGCATCATCCACCAATCTTAGCCGCTCACCATCTTCACCACCAGCCAAGAAAAGTCATACTATCTCTGATTCTGACTCTGACCATAGCATCGAACACAGTGTCTATGAAGATTCTCTTTCCGGTACTACAACTCATTCTTTCTTGCTAACAAAATTTGATCCAAAGTTCCAGAATCCTAAAGTGCTCCTTCTTCAGTTTCTCAAATATGTGCCTAGAGACATTATCACCCAGATTATTCCAACACGCAATGGCATAATTGTAAAATCAACTGAACCAAACTTAGCTTCCAAAATCAGAAATAAGCATAGTCTGGAAATTTTTGGTCCAACTGCACAATTCACGAGACTCGACACTCCACGTCAAACGCATCAACCACCTCCTCGACGACCACCAGTCCTTTCTGTCGTCATCCGAGGAGTAAATCCAGAATTAGCAGATGACGAAATTCAGCACGAACTCACAACCGAAGGCCATATCATCTCCAAATGCATCAGGATCAAAACCAAACACGGAACACCCAGCTACATGGTACGCATTCTCACCTCTCATTCACAGACTATCAAAGACTTACTGACAGCTGGTGCCTACATCTACAGAAGACGATACCGTGTCGAACCCTCTCGTTCTCAACCTCCATTACCTACCAGATGCGAACACTGTCAAACCTATAACGACCATCCCACTTCCCACTGTCCTAATACTCCTAAATGTGGCTACTGCACTGGTCCACATACCACCAAAGACTGTTCCAACCTGCAACACCCACCCAAATGCAATACCTGTGGACAACAGCACCCAACCTATAGTTATCGATGCAGAAACCGTCCAGAACCTATCCCTGAAAATCCCGGCCTAGTTTTACCTCTCCGTCCTCCTGAACCTACAACATGCAACCCACCCGTACTTTCTCCTACACAAACCATTACCATCGATCAGTTTCTATCTTTCATCACCATCACTCTGCAA
>JAGDQP010050631.1:0-14192 GCA_022664845.1 Lepisma saccharinum | reverse complement strand
TTGAACAACTGTATATTTGGTTTTATATGTGAAGTTATGTGTATAAATGTTTATTAAAATGTGAGAGAAAAAAGTTTTGAAATAAATGAATAAATGATTTTAAAATATAATGCTGTTTTATTGCATTTCTTATTTATTGGACCAAATCACGAATTATTTAACAAGCCTTGAACTAAATTTAATGCAGGTTATTTTTTTTTGTGAATAATGACGCTTTCATAAACCATTCGCTCTTGATGGGAATCTGATTTATACAGTATCTTGGCATCGGCTATTTCATGTGTGGTAGTTTTGAGGTGTTGTGGGAGACCAGATGTGGGAAATTAATTCTTTTTGGCATCTCTAATATGCTCCGTGACTCTGGTGTTAAGGTTTTGCTTAGTCATTTCAATATATTGGCCCTTGCACTGACAAGTGATCTGGTAAACTCCACAACCTGTGTTTTTTTGGAACATAGTACTTTTTAACTTGGGTATTTTTTTTTTCAATGTTTTCGGGGATATTAGGGTGGGTTTCAACTTATTTTTGACAAAAAACTGTCTTCAGTCTGTCGGTAATAGGTTGGTACAAGGGCACATATATCCATGTTTTATCTCTTTTTTTTTCGCTTCATAATTCGTTTTTCTGCTTTTACAAAATTTCGATTGTGCCCGCTGGTACCATTTCAACAATGTGTATGTATCGTATCCATTTTGTTGTCCTATACGTATATGTTTAAACCTTATGTTGTTGTTGTTGTCCAAAGGTTGAGGACAAGTAAAAAGAAATTAAGCCAAATATTTTATTTCATTTGTACAGGGTGGTGGACTGATATAGTGTGTATATATTGTTCTCCTGAGATAGGTTTCCGATATACTGTAGTTTGAAATGTATTATTTTGCCTGTATATTTGTAAATCTAGGAAGCTGATAAATAAAGCCATTGGTTTCCAGTTCTTTTGAAAACTTAATTTTCCTGTTGCTTTACAAGGAGAATTCTATTTGTTTGTCTTTCCTATAAAGAATTAAAAACAATCAGATATTACAGTTATATTGACGACACGTTAATTCTTAATCCACCAGTCGCCAGAAGGCAAATTACCGTTTGATATCGCGAACATCAAGAAAAATCGGATTAAAAAGGGATGAAAAACTAAACAAGGAAGAACCCTGCAAAATACGCAAAAGTAGGTTTTAACATTATTTTAGGCACTTTTAAGTTCTACAGTATATTCATCATTTTATCGATAATAATATCCACAAAACATGCATATCCAATTTCATTTATATATATATTTTTTTTCCAGGAAAAAATAGATTTTTACCTAACGCTTCTTTCTTTACTTTTGTGAATTACTTACCATTTCCATTCACGAAATTTCAACGTATGATTGAAAATATCTGAAACGATAGACTTACAGGAACAGTATTTTCCAAGTGTCTTTAACCAACAATAGTGTTTCCAACAAATCATCTGCCTGTACTTCGGACTGCACAATCAACTTGAATTTAGTTAAGGAAGTGAAGAATAAAAAAAAAATCCTCTCTAATAACTTGAACCAAACTTTCCTTGTATACTTTGGCTTCACAAAAACAATAGGCTTTTTAAAATCCATTCCTAAATACAAAATTCAACTACAGCTATAGACAAGTACTTGAATAATTAGGTATCAAGGGAGAAAGGATTTAAAAACAGAAAGGATTTGAATTAAGAATTCAGTTATATTTTTAAAAAACTAAAAAATAAGATTTCGAAACGTCAACAAGTATGAAGTTCATGAGTTTTATAGATTTTACACGAGGGAAGTTCAAATTACGACTCGAGACGGGCGTAAGCCATAGTGCTGTTTTCGCCCATAAAAATAAATTTCTCTTATCAAACTAGGAAAATTTGTAAGTACGTATAAGAAGGTAATTATAACAATTTATTTAACATTCAGTACGAATTTTCTTTCTAAAAGAACCACTTATGAAAAGATATTGCATAAACAACGCAGAAGGAAAATAATTAACAGGTTCAGTAAATCATTCTTCTTCTTTATTTATTGTATTTATTTCGTTCATACTTGTTATCGCTTTGAAACTATATTTCTTAATTTTCGGAAGTTCACTTTACCTGGTTACAGGTATATGAGCGTGTGTATTTTTTTTTTCGAAAGTAACAAAAACAATAAACGTAATAGTCTTTTTTTTTATAATCCTCTCAGCTATATTGTCTCCATGATATACACAACTAAAGTTTAAAGCTTACAGACCACTTAAAAAATGTATAATAAGAGCACTGAGTATGACATGTTGAGAAATAACAAACATAACATGGGGATGTAAAAGGATGTAAAGTATTAGTACACTTTTTGTCAGAACTACTGTCACAAGACAATAGTCAATTGCTTGTTAGGAATGAATATGAAAAAAAAGGAAAGAAAAAAGAAAAAGAGAAAAGCACAGATCAACACTTTTTTTTAACTAGTGTAACAAACTTCTCTAACTTAATCAATCAACAAAACAGATCACACATTGGTCTCTGGCTACCTTTCAAGGCAAATATACTACTACTGCAAATACAATACATAGTCAGATTAATATAAAACAAAGTAGTATCACAATGACAATTTGTACCGTCAAAACATCATCTGAATTGGCAAACGTTTATTTATTCCCAGTCTCCCATTAAATTAAAGCCTGTTATAAAACCCTTGCAACCTCTCGGAAACTAGTAATACTAGCATGTCTAGTAATACTAGCCTAATTACAAGTTAATGTGTGGGCTTTAGCGAGTTATCCACACTAATATATATTTTTTTTCGTATAAATAAAAAATTCTAAATAATTTATAAAAAAAATCCTAGCATCTAACACATCAAAACTCAGTACTTTTTTTCTTGTTTATGGTTTCGAAAAAACACCTAATGTCCTTAACTCAGCGCTTTGTATAACAGGAACCGCATTGACACAACAACTTAACATTCCCTCAATGGGGGCCTGTGAACATGACGCAGAAACGTAAACGAAAGCAAAATTAACCAATGTAACTGTGTCATTTCACACAAACGGAGATGCTAGGCTTACTATGACACAAATGTACAGATTCAATCCTGACAATTAATCATTATTAAACTGCTCTAATTTCATATATGTTACAGTATATATTATTAATAGTTAATACCTCAATACAGTTCTCACTATGAAAGCATATCTTATCAACTTTTTACATGAGTTATTAGTAACCAATGCCCATTTCGTATTTTGTGTAATCAGCTTGTTTCTTTAGTGACTGCAATGCTGTACAATTAGTGACTGACTATAACCGTACAGCTCATAACTGTGTTTATCTGAAACTACTCTATACTATGCTGAAAAAAATTGAAGCAACTACAAAAGACCTCTCCCAAATGGAGTGCAGCACTTCAGCTCAAATTCTACACAAGACATGGACAGCTTTCGAATAGTCTTGCTCTCCATGAATTTCTTTTTTTTTTTTTTTTTGGTGTGTCCATGTAAAAAACTTGTTGTTCGGATCATCTCATTCTCAGGCACTACAGGTATTTATTGCTCTGTTACAGTACAAATAAAATTTCTTGGCAAGTCATTACCCTGGCCAAGAGATTACCTTCTACATTGAAGCAGCAAAACTGAGAATATTTGCTGTTCGTATTGGCAAATTCTATCTTACAAAACAAAAAACCTTTTACTTAAGGCAACATTATTTTTGTTATTTCTTATCTGGTATACCTAGATCAAATATTATACAATATACTTCAGTTCAATTTTGTTTGACAAACGCTATTAATTTTCTTTATAATATTATTTTCTGATGAACCTAGATTATTAATAACCAATAGAAAGATCACTTTATCGTATTCAATTCATTACTTTTTGTTCAGTTGTAGTTCATCAGGACACACAGCAGCAATAATCAGAAACACCACAAAGAGAATAAGGGTGCAGAGTTTACAGTGGGAAAATACCACTGTAGATCAACTCTTTATTACATACTGTAATACAGGAAGACTAACACTCTACCAGTAAAATCCCTGCATTCACAAAATGACAGGGCTAATAATTTGTAATTGGCAACTGTTTTTTTCCCTTAGCCCAAACACAGCCAAAATGTGGCAAAATGAAATCCTATAAAAATAAAAAGCATATGATGGATTTTTTTTTACAACTGCAACTACAAGTTGGATTAATTGTCAATAACACTGCACAAATTTATGGTTCCTTACGAACAAAACACTAAAAAGGTTTATCTATAAAAATGAGTTACTACTCAACATGCTAGCTTTGTTTTCTGAAGAAACTGTCTATATACAATTAATATATTGAGCCTTTGTTGTTAACAGAGTTATTAATAAAGGAACCAACTGACTATTTGCAATATTCTCAACAATGTGTAGATATAACAATATATAACAAGTTGCTATTTATCAAAAGTCTTTCCGGATTAACCTACTCTACAAACTGGGACCTTGTTTGCCACTGGACCCACTACATTTTGATTTGATAAACTACCATCTGGCTAGTCAAGTTTGTACCATAGCAAAAGAAGAAAACATAAGCTTTTCATTGTACAAATCAATCTGCTAACATTAGGTTTGTGACTAATTCTTCTAATTCAAAATCTTGCTATAATTTTTCAGTCACTAAAAATTGATACAGTTGTATCTTGGTATCAATCAAATTAGTTTTTTTTTACATGTATACCTGCTACAGAATATTACCTATTGGAATCAGACAAATGACTCACTCGTTCTAAATAGGACTAACCTAGAATTAGCAGACTGACATCAGATTCAATTAGAACATGACGTTGCAATTTGGGTATTTTTTTCTTTTAAAGCTAAATATGCAACAATGTTCTTACATTTTCATTAAATTCCCTGTTACATTAGTTTCAACTCAACTCTAGTTGTTCTCTCACGCTATGTAATATTGCACACTACAAATAACACGTGCTTCGTTGTTTGGCATCAACAGAAAGGTTCTTCCTTCTTACAAGTATAATTATGAGAAGTATCATTTATTCCTTTATTGCATGCTAAGTGTTTAATCTATTTTTTTTTAGCAATATTACATTTTTCTTTTTCTTTTTTGGCAAGGCAACTAGGGTAAAAATGAGTGTGAAGTGCCTTACTCCTGATAAAATAGTCACAATGGTTATGATATTAAATTCAAAACTACAGCTAATCATGTAAATGTTATCTCGCCTAACTAACAGGTTACCTCAGGAGCTAATATTGGGCCAGTACAATGAGCATGGATATACCTACATTATTTTATGGCACACATTCAAATATGAACCGAACACCATAAAAACAAACTTAATGATGGTTATATAACAAAGATGAAGTTCTTGCAGACTCTTTTGTATTTCACCTCCCATATTATATAGGCTTCTTCAGTCTTGTATGTTGAAGTTCAGTATATAAAGAACACAGATTGGTAAACGGTATGTAAAGGTACTACATTTCAGATTACCATGCTCAAGTGTTGTCAAATGGCCAAACATGTCAGATCTTTGATTGGATGAACATCTAGTTCATAACTTGAAAACTATCAAACATTCACACTATAGTGTGTCATCAAGCTAGCATAGTTACAACCTTATGCAACATTCTGAGGACACTGAAATAATTACTTTAAAAAAACTTAAAAAACAGAACGTTAGAACAAAAAATAAGAAAATTTTCAGGTGAAGATAAGAAGAATTGCAGCTGCATTCCTTTGATTAATAATAAAAGAAATTTTCCCCAACCTCCTACATCATTTACTCGTCAAAAATGCCCTGCCACAGAGGTAATAACATATCACAGACACTACACACAACAAAGAAACATCCTGCGTAACACTTGGCAACGTAATTCAGTGACTAGGACTCTGCTCAACTCTAATTTTAAAACTTTGGGTTTCTCTGTTAAATCCTTGTCATTTGGAAATATTTATTTCATAACAATTTAATAATTATAATTGTATCGTTTATATATATCTTTTCAAATCTGTAAATTGAATATTAACATATATATATTTTTACACCAACATATTCTCCCTCCCTCTCCCTCAAACACACACAAGCAACCATGCACACATATATATACATAAATATATATATGTATATCTATTTAATTATCTCTATATCTATGTATCTAACTATATTTATATATATATATATGTCACCGTCAATAATTTATATCGTATTATGATTAAAGATTTATAATAATCACCAACTGTGATTAAAGAATACAATATTGCAAAACAGTGCAAATGACAAAGATTATCCCATGTGTGCAATTAAGCAATCTTGACTCAAACAGCAGCACTTCTATCAACCAAAAGATATCTTTTTAATTGCAACTTTTTCATATATAATGCCATAAATAACTTTTAACAGCAGTTTTTAAAAATTTCTGCAATTTGAAAAAGAAAAAACAACAATGTCTACAACAAAATAAATATTCATAAATGTATTTCAACTGCTGGTAATACATAATGTCATGTACTACAACGTATATGTACATTATTTACTATTTTTTTTAGTTGTAATTGTTTTCTGTACATAATTTGTAGAGTTAATATTTCAAAAATTCACAAAATGAACACTAGAATTTAAATATTTTACTAACACTGACAACAGATAACATATGTCATGAATAGACTTAAGCAAAATACAACTTTGGTGTTGACTTAAAGGTGAAAATAGCACTTAAAAAACACTAAAAATTATGGTGACGTAAGTATAGAAAGAAATAACACGTGAGTTACTCAAAACTACAAAAAAAGCAACAAAATCTCCCCTGAAAATCGTTCGTATACACTATACAGCAACACAACAGATTAGCATTATTACAAGCGAGTAGTGTACACTTCAGTACAGTAGAATAAAAATGGTAATTACAATAATATTTATCATATTGAAAATGTCCCTGCTATGCTAGCTTGTGAAAGACACCACTACACTCTAAAACAGGCTACAAGTCTTTGGTTACAAAAAGTAAATGTGGCCCTTTGTGATCAATAGGTCTGGCCTATGACACACCTTCTAGTAATTATAACTTGTGATGTTCACATAGCATACTACTGTCTTTCCATACTTGAAACGTATATATTTTTTTGATGAAGTTAGTTCATCATACTGTAGTAAAGACAATATATACAAACAAAGTCACATCACCAACAGCTTCAACTGAACTAGACACTTATCACATTCTGTTTCCAACTTCTCTTGACTTGATCGATTTCCATTCAATTTCATTTCTTTTCCCAATGTTCTTCAATTTCTCTGCTGAAGTCTGGGTTGCAAGGGAAAGAGGATAACGTTTATTGTAAATTGTACAGACTGTAGTTCATTACCCAGAGAGCTGCTCATTTTCTAATATATATATATTTATATATATTTCATAAAATCACTTGTGCAAACTACTTGACTATTTGGCCAACGTACACAATGGTCATTACCATCAGTAGCCACTTCACGTCTTTGTTTTTCAAACATATCTTACCATCACCTCTCCATTCATGGCATAAAATTGAGCAAAACCTAGCACTGAAACAAAACTTTAAGATGACTGTGACTTTGTTGGGGTTGTTGGAGCACTGCTGGGGTTTGAGGCTGTCCTTGCTGGAGGCGTGGCCCCACCTGAACCATGACTTCGACTGGAACTTTGAGCTCCTGTTCCCGATGTAGCTGCTATCGTCTGGTTGTTTGTATCAAGCCCCTCGTTGTTGTGGACCACTGGATTGAAGTATCGTTCTGTTGGTAACCAAGAACAGCATCAGTCTTCTGTTGGAGCAAAGAGAATACCACCCTTGCAACATACTACAGAATACGAAATACCTAGCTGCAACTACAGATTAACGATTGCGCCTTCATTCGCCAATTTCAAAAGATAATTTTAAAGCGTTGTGTAAATGTGTACTACTTAAAGACTTTCTATAAGAGTGGTGATGTCTCATTTACATAATGACACAAACAGGAGTATGTGCCGCGATAATCAAACTTTATTCTTAACAGAAAACGGTAAATTAAGCATTGCCTCTTTTGCTACAATTCTGAGATCATTTCAGTCATGTCTCTCCTTTGAAATATTTTATATAAAGTTTAATATATCATTTAAAGCATGTCTTTCATATCCAAACCGACGTACAAGTCTTGAAAGACTGAAATAAGTAATATATTAAATATTGACGTGTTTGGGTGGGGCAGTACTTCTAAAGTAAATGTACTTACTGTGTTTTTGGCTGGAGTTCTCTTTGAATGATGTGCCACTTTTTTAAAAATTAAACCGATATTCAAAATTATAATGGCTAAGTAAACAGGTTCACTGTTTCATTATTTCCCTATCTTTAGTTTTCTTTCCCTAACTTTCTCACTAGTTAGTTTCTTTTTAATTTATAAGTGTCTAGTGTTTATATCTTGACAGAGCAATAAAATATACTGAAAAATGCGTTGACAATGGATCATATTTAATTAAAAAAAAGTAACGCATCATCAGTGTAGTCAGGTGAAGGGAAATTTCCCGGAAAAATGGAAAATTTGGGCCACATAAAGGGTAAAAGGAAAAAATGACAAAAAAAAAAAATCGGGAAATTTTGTTGAATCTTTTTGGCACTTCTTATGTTTTAATTTTCAGTAAGGTAAACTCAACAGGCGGGATTTTTTTTTTACAAATATACGGAAAGTTTTCAATTTTTTGAGGGAAATATTACGACGGTAATCTGACAACACTGCTCACCATCCAAAGCCAAATACACAGAAAGTACAGTTACTTTAAAAGACGTAAGATGCGGCATAGAGGCGAAATACAGTGGGCCCCAATGGAGACGAAGCCGTTAAGACAATCCCAAACATGGTGTTAGCAATCATAGTGACAGTATGGAAGAAACAGAATGAACACTGAAGGAAAAGGAGACATCTACAAAATTTGATGAAATATCGAACAAAACTACAAAAGCGACCGGAGAACGAAAACGCATTGGCAACATAGGATACAAAAGTTTGCATGAAAAAAGAACATAATATTGAAGAATTAAGGAAGTAGACGGAGCAATATAATTTTACAACAAATGATAAAAAAATACGATAGAACGAAAATAAATAGATAATCACCATGGTTTCAGAAAATGTCTTATGTAAGATTGAAAAAAAAATGTATTGTTGGTGGGGATTGTAGTATTTTTCCGAGTTAGAAAAGGAATACCCTACGGACAGCCATCCTAATGGAAGTTTTCCGCCGACTGTCCTTCACTTCCTTTTCCCAAGCTATCTTGTTACCTTGCTGAGCGATGCCAATCTTCAAATCTGAGATGGTACAAATTAAAGTTTTTTTTTTCGGGGGTGGAGGTACAGAAAGTACTATAACGAATGTTCGTTAACCTATTAAATTTTGTTAATTTGGAAAAAAAAAGAAGTATTGAAAAGACCCGAATTTGGCTCCCAAAAGCGAGAAAATATAAAGTCTGTTGTTTAATGAATTTTCAAAGATATGTTGCAAATAAAATACATACGTGGAAAAAAAAAAATGCACACAGCAAAAAAGCTCGTTGTTCAGTACTGTAAAAGAATTACACAGTTAAGTCGTGGGCTATATTTCCAGAAAATAGCACGATTTCCATACCTATTTTAAGTGAAATTAAAAAGAGAATAAGCGTGTACTTTGCTGCTTATGTTAATAATACATACTTATTTTTGCATGAAATATATGTAAAGAGTACGGTGCGTTTCACGTGCGTCACAACACACAGGGACCGGGGACATTTAGAGTTTTTGCCAAGTTATTTAAATGATCGTAATTTTGGTCCTAAATGTAGCAGAACAATGAATGAGGGCTCGTTTTATCTCAAACAGTCCCACGTTTTACAGGAAACAGAAACGTTTGGCGTAACCTTAGAAACAATAGTGGAACGGGGAAAAAAGCTTGAAATTTTTGAATTGATTAAAAATGGGATTTTCTGTGTGCCTCCATAACGTCGTGTCTTTGAGATCTGAATTGATCTTTTGTGATAGACACCCAACCTTTATCTATATATCGCCAAAATGTTAGGAAAAATTGTCCAATAGAGTCTCCACAGAATTTTCCATATATGGATAGACGTGGGGTATTTAAAGACTATGATTGATCCCTCACTTTACTTGTCTCTACGAGTAAAATAAATTATTAGAAGTCCTATGGCGAAAACCTCATAACAGAAAATTCCGTGAAAAGGAAATATTTCGCAAGAAATGGGGTATCGACAAGGCCCCCAAAGGTGTGAAGAATTTCCAAGGCTTAAATTTCAAGAATTACGTGATCTAACAATAGGAATATACCAAGTGAAACAAGTTAAGTCCTATACAGATGAAAATTTCAGCGACGTCAGTCTATTTGTACATAAGGAATCAAACGATATTCTCAGAGTGGAAATACAATCGAGGCAATATACCTTTCAAACTATACAATCTTAGTATTCAGTATGCAGTAACCTACGGCTTTACTGACTTGGTATTGTCAGTGCAAAGTTGGTGAGAGACTTGTTGGCTGCCATGCACATGTTGCCTCTGTTGTATGGTACTTAGGCTACGACAGGCATCAAGATCTCAACAGGCGAAACGTTGTGATCAATTACGGCGATTATTTACTGGACGCAAGGTCTGCAAGAGATTGGAGTGATCACAATGAAGATGGAAACTAGATTTTTCATGTAAAACAGGATTAAAAATGATAATTATGAAAGCTTTCGGTTTCCCTTCTATACCCTGTGTTTTCCTGATAACATCCCAAAACAAATACATAGGAAGTCTAATATGTACATCCTACTCAAATATTCTCTTTTTTTTTTTTCATGTTACTTCCCTGTAAAGCTAATTCTATTAACAAATTACAAATTGAAAATGGATCAATTTAGAGCCTTATCGATACCCCTCCTTTAATTAAAAGTTGATACATTTTTGCAACAATAATTCAAACTTGTTTGATGATTCGTTGTTTTCTTTGTGGATTAACAAATTTGATAATTACCAAGTTCTGGAAAGCCCTTCTTGAAATACATCCGTTATTTTATGTACAATATTGTTTGTGTTTGTCTGCCAGTTCAAGAACCTGTTTGCATTGTTTCTAAGGCGAACATTAAAACTGTTTCACTTTCAATTTAAGTTGCTGTTTTATCTTTGGGTTGTTCCCTCGAACCTACAAGGAATTTTTAGCATTGTTATTTATGTTTTCGATCTATGATGATAATAGTCAGTCCTTGGGTTATTTTTTCTTGTGGATGAGGTTGGTCAAATGACTTTCGCATCTTCCTTAAATTTTCTCGCGTTTGAAAGGAACTTTTGGATTTACCATAAGAAGCAGCAAACTGAATGTTTGTTTCCTCCCAAAATGCTTGTGCGACTTGAGAAAAAATATTATTTCGGGATAGAATCCCGGAAAATTAATATTCCGAGGAAGAAAGTATTGGAGAAACAAGTAAAATGGATCTAAAGACATGTGTATAATGGATTAAAATTGCGTAAGAAACAGCAGCGTAGTAATCTAATTCAGTATATACTTAAACAAACACTGATATTATTATTATTATTATTATTAAGTACAAGTTAGCAGTAGTAGTAGTAGTAGTAGCTGCTGCTGCTGCTGTTGTTGTTGCTGTTTCCCCTATTTTTGTACAATTTATATTCATATTTTACTGATTTATTAAGTGGGAATACAGTACAGAAAGCTAGAATTGGTATCACTGCTATATTGAACACTATTTTAAAGCCCAAATAGAATGATTTTACAGCAAAGTATTAAAATATTATTTGTTTGTGTGTGAACACACTCAACCTGTGATCTGTAGAGAGGCAGAGCACTGCCTGCGCACTATAGACAGAATTAGTTAGAACCCTACTCTCTCAGCCCTTTTAAAGACTTTCCTTCTCATTCATACACGATAAATGCAGGGACAGTTAAAAAAAAAAAAACAAAGACTCTGACCCTTTCTCTTCAAAATTACTTGCCACGTTGTGAGTTAGCTGAGGAATTTTATCCATGGGACTTGCCAACTAAATAAAGTACATACATAAATAGACTGAGATCGTAGGGAACGAGCTGTCGTGGAACAAACTTTTGTGATCCCGTGTGAAACTTATGATATAGGTCAAGTATGTCTAGACGGAGACAGAATTGCTCAAACAAAACTTAGTTCTTGCACTAGTGAAACGAAGAAGTGGAATAAATAGGACTCAGGCATCTCAAATAATACTGTATGAAGGATATTAATATTGGAAAATAAAATACCGAAGAAAGACGTTTCCAGAGATTACCTACAACAAGAAGTATTACCAAGAACAAAAGCAGTCAAATATATTAAGATTACGCTAATACAGCCGTGTAGAAGGAACGTTGAATAAATGAATGAATATACACACAAGGAACTAAAGAAAAAGCTCCTGGTGGATTTGACGAAGGAATACATGGTACGTACGATGAAATCAAATGAACATGTGAAAAGATTAGTGACGTTAAGAAGTAAACACTGGAAGTTAATGAAATAACACATCAGTGAAGAGGCCTCGTTCAAATCTTGAAATCAGGAAGGAATGAAAAAGATAACTGATAATACTGATGATTATTTGAAAGCCTAGATCTGATTGGTCTAAAATGTGTTATTAAAACTATATATATTAAAAAAAGAAATTTTCTTCGTAAATGAGAAGTTGAATTCTCCAACTCTACGCATGAGGTCAAATTTCGAACATATACCGACGGAATGTCTTGTCCTCTATTCTGAAAAAGCATCGAATATTCAATTTCTACAAAGTGACACCACTGTTTTTCAATATTATTTTGTGTTGTGTTATAAATTATCAACAATATTGTTTGTGTAGTCGATTCAAGGGTGCTTATAACAATTTTCTGCTAGCAATCACGAGAATTGGACTAACCTAATAATATCGATATAATTTAATGATTATTTTTTCCTGGTTACTGAGTAATTTGGTACGGTACACTCTTTGTATTTAAAGAAGGACCCACCCATTTAATTAAAAATACGGTTTACATTGTGATGAAATAATTTGTTTCATATTGTACATGAAATTACACAAGCTATTAGTAAGCACTAAAGGTTCGGTTTCTGTTCTTGTTCCTTTATGAAGAAGCTGTATCTTACGGTACGGTATGTCTGATTCTTATTATCATAAATTGTTTCTTAATTATATTAATTTCATAAGAAAACATCGTCTAAATATTTTGATTTCTTGTTCCTCCTTTCCATCTATGGAGTAATGAAAACTTCGAAAACATTTCTTTATGGGGCAGCAGGTATGGAGTAGGGATTGAAGGGGAGTGAAACAATAGTTATACTCAAAAACCTCGGATAGTTATGGTTTGATGTGAGTTCCATGGTAATGCGACAAACGCCCTACCTAAGTCAATTTCTTGCCACACGCGACCTCTAGCGTTACATGTACAACTGCGGGAGAAATTAGAATTTGGAGCTCACTATTATTTCGGGTAAATGTGATACGAACCTCTTTCCGTAAGGAAATATCTAAGAGCAAAGGAATAAGATGACCATAATTTCGGTGCTAATTGACCAATAAAATGGCTTGGGCAAAACCTGTGTCCATACACTCGTGCACTTTTCCAAGGTAATGAGAAGGTTGCGTTATCGTTTAATTATGGAGTGAGAGACTGTTCGAACATGTCCAGAAATACACGATATCGGTAACAGTCGTATCCATGGAGATGAAAAATCCATACACTCCCCCTTCTCGAAGGAGCATGTGTTCAGATGTTTGTCGTGAACATATTCCACGCACGGGGACACGTGGAATTTTCACTACACCAAATCCTCCAGCTGTAGTTTTATAACCTTACTACAAACACGAAATTTGCTCTCATTACTAAAAATGACATCATCAGCTTGTGTGGGCATGTACGTACTGAATTCCTTACGAACTATATTCCATAAGGTGTTGATCGATGGACAATTTGTACGCCGTCGTAAACGTTTTCGTAAGACTTCCACTCAGTAACATGTGGAATACCACTTTTCCGAGACGTACGTCGCATTGACTTCTGTGGTTTACAAAAGAAGCTCTCCCTAAGCTGTTCCGCGGCAAGGCTAGAAACATAAGGATGACCGAGTGTGTTGGTATCGCGCAAAGGAATTCTGATTAAAAAAAAAAAAAAAAAAATCTTATATCAAAAAAGTGAGCTATAGGTCGACTGGAAGGTTTCTGGCGATGATGAACACAAG
>JAGDQP010050629.1:0-14192 GCA_022664845.1 Lepisma saccharinum | reverse complement strand
CACTTACACACAACTCATGACCCCTCTGGGGGTCGCGACCTCCACGTGGAGAAACCCTGACCTACGCCAATATAATTTTCTTTCAAAATCGTAAAATATTTTATTCACTTGATTAGATGCATTTGGGGGAATAATATACACCAACCTTATTTTTGTAAAACTCCTACTTACCTTAGAAAGTAGGGGGAATGCAGCTCGTATTTTGGAACCATTATTATAGTATCAGAAAGTGATACTTTGTGCATGCAATGTTTTCTGATGTAAGTTTACTTAAAGAAATGCAATTCTAAAACAGTATAATTTACCAAAATCAAGAAACAAGTGATATTCGTTAGGTGAGAACAATGTGGATTTAGATCGAGCAAGAACAAGAAAGCTCCTTTAATTTCTCCTGTCCACTTGCTATGTTCAGTCTGTTAGCTACCTTAAAATATTGGACCTCTTAATTTTGATTCCTCCATCTGTAATGGAGGCTAGCGCCTAAACGAAGTAACTGACTTCAAATTTGAGTTCAGTGATCTCGATTTATCTAGCTGTTTCTAATTTGGTGTTTAAAATTGGCAGACGCTTTTCATTTGGTTAGCCTTCTGCATTTTAAGGATTCGTGCAAGTGATTAAATTACAGTAAAGCGATAGAGAGTCACTGACCTCACGTTAAAAGTCCGCGAATATGGCCTCGATTAAACTTCTACTTTCTAAACAGTTTGATATGACTAATAAACCTGTCCATATTATTAGACTAAACCTTGAAATGATTAACCCTTATTTAAAGAATAGTATTCGTTGTCAGATTTATTTGCATAATGACAGGAACCAAACTATTACGTCCAAGCTATAGGAACATAGATGACGGAGCTTTGTGAGAAAAGAAGAGCAAGTTTCGGGATTCAAACTTGCGTCGCCAGCTTTATGCACGAAAAGGTTGGAAAATAATGCGACGGAGCCCGCACGGCCACGAAGACATCACGCACACAGCCTTTAAGCTCAACTCTTAGGGAAATAAAAGCAAAGTAAAAGTTACGTAATACTGATTTTTGTTTCAGTTACTGTGTTTCGTGCATTTATGAGTTAATATTCTATTGACTACTTACTATTTTGTTAGATTTTATACATCTGAAAACCATGTTATATAATTTGTTAAAAGTTACGAAAACCGTATTTAACGTAAGTGGGAATAAGCAAAACTAATCGTTAATTATTACAGACATAGCAACATCGCTGTATTATAATTTATGTTATGAACAATAAAAACAAGAGAAAAGTTCTAATTACTTTTATTCACATATTTTTGCTACATCACGACTAGATATATAAACATTATTTTCTTCACAACGATTAGTACTCGAAAACTGCACTAATACACTCATTGTATTAAAAGCCGCGCAGTTGTCACTCATGTTGTTGCAAGGTTGCCACATAGTTCAATTTCTGAACTTAAACTTTCTAATTACTGCTAAAGAGTGCGCTCAGATTATAATTGACTGAGTGTAAAATAACCAAGGGCCTGAAATATTTCGGCCATGAGGGTGACGAGGGTAGCCAAGTTCTACACCGCTAACATTATTATTTTCTTATTCCATATAAGTTGAAAATGTGGAGATAATTTTGATGCTAAGCGACTTTAGTCAGTATGCTATTCCGTTCGGAAATTTACAAAAACCAACACTTTCGAGTAATATAGACATATGATGCCGAATCAAATTCAATCCTGAGACACTTGCTGAAGTAGGAAACCTTATGGTTGTAGGTTCGAATCGCCTGCAAGTGACGACTTTTCATACTTAAACAAAAACTGTCAAAAGTTTTAATTTGTGTTACGTTCAACTTGTCATATTACACGAAGTGTATTAGAACTTTTAATTGCAGTTTTAACTTCTCCATTTGCTAATGATATTTTTTTATGGTGTTAGCTTCGTTAAGGCTGGTTTACGTTAAAATAAAAGACAATAAATGATCGTAGCTTAATGTCATAATACTTACCCTAACCTGGATTTGTTCTTAAAACTCACATAATATATTCATTTCATAATTCGACATGACAAACAGGACATGCATACACATGTGTTGACTTACTAAAGAATACGTACAGACAAAATATATCACATATACTCAATGTTACATTTTCCTCGCATTTGAACTTCATAATTCATTAGTGCTGGTTTTCGTTGCCAAATGGAGTAGAGGAAAAGTGCCGGAGTTTGAAGTATTAAAACAAACCAACATAGGTTCGAATTGTGCTGCGTGCCGTTGCGTACCTCCAGAAAAAAAACACAGTTTATATATAGGTTCAGTCACCAGTTTGGCAACCCCTGCTCTAAAGTGTTCCTTTTATTCCTATCCTTATCATAATTGTAATAGATTTAACCTAGTTACTTTGTTAGAGGCTACAGTCGCGGAAAAAGGTATGCTAAAAAAATCCTGTTCAAGCCAGGTCCTTTTACAAAGCGGTCGTGAAGAATCTAATCACTTCTCATACAAAACGGATGATATTTCCGACTGTGGAATGGATCACATGAGTCTTTATAGAGAAAAAAACTACTTACGAATGTTTGTTGGAAAAGTCCAAATTAAGTCTCAGGGGGGACAGTTAAGAACACGACATTGATATGAAGTATCCATTTTCATGTTATTATTCGTAGAAACAAACACTATAGCATTTGTTGAGCACGATATGGAAAAAGTCGCCTGTGGAGTATTGCTATCGTGCTGGACTTCTACTTCGAAAACCTGAGTTCGATTCCCCACCAATCAGTTTCTTTTTCGCAAACACTGAAGTATTCAAACAAAGATTCATCTCGCGACTATGGAGAACTTAACGAAGTATCACTGGTCAGAATCCGAGTAAACAGGTGTGTGTGCTGTTTAGCATAATGATAATATAGTTTTCATATTTTTCGTTGATCTTCCTCTCTTTCTTGATTTATTGTTATCGTGTCTTCGCTGCTTCTATCTCTTCTTTTACCTCTCCTTCTCTCTATTCATGTTTATTTCTTCTCTCAATTTACACATACTCTCTCTGTTTGTGCGTATTCCACAGCCAAATTCGGGTCACTTTCGATGACCCGGTGATAGGGACTGACCCAAACATGAGTGACCCGGTAACCCGATTGACCCGGTCTGGTAAATCTATTTAACTGGGAATTTTGACGTCGTATTTTTCGTGTTCTCGGAGTAACATCTCCGATCCTGGTCACCCCTGAAATAAACACTTCAAACGCAATTAAATAATTAAAATCTCTCCTTCATCTTCCGGGTCATCAAATCTACATCGAATCAGTCGGTAACCTTTTCAGCTCTGCCGTGTTTATTCCATCTGTATGAATTGTTATAAACACTAGTTCATTAGTGTTGTAATTATTAGAACGTGATATTCGCAATAGGTGGAATATATAGTGGCATGTCCAGAACTGACAAATTTTAAGACATGAGTAGCAAATGCCCCCTTTTTAGCCATTTCAAGACAAGAATTACTTTTATATTCGTTTGGCACGAAATTCGTTTCCATGCTCTAATTTGCCAACATATTATTACATGTGTTTCTTCTTTTCACGTTTGCAATGTGGAACATGTAAAGTTTACTATGCCTATAAGGAACATGCTAATTTTGCTTTTGAACATTTGTAACTTTTCATTTTGATACAGTTTGGAATTATAATCTTGGTTCTTTCTGGTAGAAATTAAGCAGAAAAATTATCATTCATTAATTTTCTTTTTATGTTCACTTTGCATTCGTAGTCTGGAATAGAAGGGATGGCCTATGGTATCTACGGGGTTTGTTACAATCAGTGGTTCCGCCAGACCCCGTCCCTGTGGGGCTGTCGATTCTGGAGACTACCCCGAAGTTTTTGATAGAAACCGTGCAAAACTCTAGTCCACCCTCCCAATTTTGACTTTAGACACCCCAATCAACAAATCCTGGCGGAATTCCTTATTACAAAGTATTCCGAACCAGTATATTTAATAAGCTTCACCGAATTTGCAACCGAACCCCGCGCAAAAAAAGGATGTGTGTTACACTTTTAGTATTATCCTAAATGTGTTTCAAAACTCTGGAGTTTCATTGGAAAATCATGAGTATTTAATCTGACCATCAAGTTTGGTTTCCATTTTGAAAGTGACTTAATGAATTTTTGAAGAACCCTTTATATATTCAAAGAGCGATGAACAAATATAAAGTCCAAAAGTCACTTCTATCTTGCTGTTAGATTTGTGGGAAGCGAACTCTATTGTGTAGGAACTGAACTTAATCTTTTTACTATGTTCAAATTCCATATTTTTGTCTTTACTTCTTCTTCTTCTTTTCTCTCTCTCTCTCTCTTTCATATCTCTGCCTCTGTCTAGCAGGCGTTCATGGGTTTAAATGTTTCACTGTGTGTTTAAATTTCTCCCTGCATCAACTTATGTATATTGATTCGTCTCGCTTTTATTCTTTCATTTTATGGATACTAATACATGTCTATTTTGAAAAAAAACGTGCTCTTGGTGTTTGCTGATTTTAGTATGGGCGAGACGAAGGAAATAGAAAGAGGGGGTCTGTTTACCAGACACGATTATGGGATAAGAAGGTGCAATTTGGGTTGCCTAGCTGCACGGCGTTCGCTTTCGCAATTTTTTTGATGCGAAGTGTACCGTACGTACAATGCACATGACGTTTAACATGTGCTAATAGTCCCACTTCATTTTCGATCCTTCACTTTTATTTCCTACTTCCATGACTTAAAACCTTGTTTAGTTTAGCGGTCCAACAGTTTCACATACATTCCAAAGACTACATTTCCCGGCTACCGTAAACTAGAGTTTACCCAATAACTCTGATTACAAGTAAGTCCTTTATATTACGTTACAAAATTCAGTTTCACCCTTGCTCTTTCAAGTTCACGAACACTTTAAAATCAGCCTGGACCTGTTCTCCAGAATTAATGAACCAAACTTAATTTAAGGTAAGCCTTGTCAATCGAACGAAAACCACTTTAAGTAGCTTTACTAAAGTCTAATTGAGATAACTCAAAAATGTAAAATTACAAAATAAGTGTAATGTTCGCAATATGTCTGCAAGTCTTGGAAAACAAAATATAACGAAGTTCCAAGTCATGGAAAATTTTGAAGTGTGTTTGAATTAATCGCTACTTCCGCGTTTTGTCGAGCACACAGAGTGAATGTTAAATGTCATGTGCATCGCGTATAATGAATATATAATCGAACCTCACTTTCACTCACCATGTTTCGCCCCTCTGTGTGTCTGTGACTTTTGTGGCAAACTACAAGCCATTCATAACACGAACTTAGAAGTTTGCTTCTACATGCCAAGGTTTTTGTATCTGTTGATAAATTCTAAGACAAAAATAATGAAAAGTAAATTGTAGAGTGATTAGCATGGTAGTTGTATGCTCTTTATTTGATTATTGTTTTAATTTACTCATTACAAAAATATTGATCTTGTTTATGCAGTACAGTTGAAGTAGTGATTATTTTTCAGTCTTCGAATGTGTCTACTCTATTTAAATAAAATTAACAATTAAAGTAATGTAGTTATTGAGTTTAATCAAAATGTAAAGATTTCTCACTTAACCAGAGGGAAATATAAAGTTTCACATCACAGGGTAGAAGTCGAGTTTAACCAAGTGCCTCAATTAGTAACCGTGGGAACGTAGAGGTTAAGTAAGGTTAGGTACGGTTATGTATTTTTACACTTTCGTTTGTTTATTTAAAAATAAAGTAAAGATACATAACCGCACCTAACCTACCTAACCTCCACGTTCCCATGGTCACTAATTAAGGCAAAGTCGGGTTTAACCGAGTACTCGGTTAAACTCGGCTTTTACCCATCATAGTATGCCATTTCTAAAATACTTCATGATGTTATCAACAAACGAAAATATGCTTCTTTCATTTTCTTTTAACATGTGTTCAAAAATAATACTACCGGATGCTCTTTGGATACTCCCACGGAAGAGAAATCACGATGTTCAACACATTATTTCGGATCTGATTACGAAGGACTAGAGACGTTGAGATCAGTTAAAGATTACTTAAATTAATTAATATAAGTTAAGAGAATCCACTCTAACCTAATCTAATGTTCACTGTTTTCAACGATACGGGGGAGTATCTAAAGCGCAGCGAACTATCCTCTCTCAACAAAATAGTTTCCCAGTGTAAACTTCGTTGTCGCGGAAAAGGTTCAATTTGTTATAAGTTGCAGTTCTCATCCTTACCTACGAGTTTCAAGGGCACTACATAAGTGATATCTATCAACAGTAGTATACTGCATTTAATGCTATATATTATCCTTATTACTTCCCTACAGTCTTAGATCTTCCAATACTGATATTCGTTATTCATGCATCACTAATTATTATGTCATTCACTAAGTTAATTAATACTACACTTTCCGTACTTTATCAGTATTAAATAGCTTCAACCATTTACATCAATTGCCTTTACTAATTTAAGATGCTCGTTGGATACTTCCCCGGAAGACAAATTACCACGTTCAATACAGTATTACAGATCTGATTTCGAAGGATTAAAGTCATTAAGCCCAGTTAGAGATAACTTAAACTAGGTTTAACTAACCTAATCTTACCCAACCAAACTTTCAATGTTTTTAAAGTTTGCAGAGTAGCCCTGAACTCCCTGAATATTTCCAATTGTCACATATTCCATTCCCCGCTACTTGAAACAATGAATCGGAACTATGAACCGTCTACACGTTAAACTATACATGTATCCACCACGCTAAAAGAGAAGTGTGGACTGTACTTTGCATACTACTATGGTTCATCACAAATAGGATAGTGTAAATTAGATCTGAGATTTATTTTCCAAACACTTTACTGAACTAATTATTTTGCCCTTCGAACTACACATAGATTTTGCTTCTGCAGAAAGCATTAACGTATTTCAGAAAGTACAAGGCGTATTAACTTGAATTAAAGTGCGTAATAGGAGAGAACATTCCGTAATAATACAAAGATTATCGTATATACAGGAAAACATATATTTAAAATTTCCCTTTGTTAGCTATGGTAGTAAATTTAATTGACCTTACCTCTTCGTTTCCTCCCTTAATTTCTGCTTCAAAAATGATTATAACTTCGAGTGGATAATTCTGCACCCATCACTTTGCACACTCTTGCTGGATTCCTTGAATCTGCTTTCACAAATCCAAAGTCGATCGTGTTTACCTCTTATAAATAAATCTTCCCAACACATAAAAGAAATACAATATAAATATTTACTGTCTTGTAATTCCATCTTTACTAGTCGAACAATAGCAGACTACGTCCGCTTTGGACATCTGTGGCATTGACCAATGAAATTGCGTTTATTTTTGCGGGAAATTTTGGCACCCGGTCCTACAAACATGGCCGTCATGAACATAAAAAACGGCTTCACTTTGATGACGTAGGACTCTCTCTAAGTTTTATCTGCTCTAGGGTTCGAACTCAATAAAATGGTGCTTGTAGAAATATAACAAGCTTCTATGGGAGCATTCAAAGCAGTGAGCGCTCACTGAGCACTCAATGAGCGCTCAGTGAATTTGTCCTTTGAATGCCACTGACTGTTTCCGGCTCAATCTGAGCCCTCACCATTTCTTCGAGCCAAGGAATCTCATGCTCCATTTTAGCTGGAAGTGCTAGTAGTGGCAAAATGGCTTCTCAAGTAAAAAGTTTCAGCGTTACGTACGAGAATAATAATAAGTACTATAAAATATAAGGAAGTCATCAGCTGCACTTCCTGCTTCAGAATAGTAAGATGTTAGAAAAACATATTAGTTGTATTAAATACAGTTCATCTAACTTGTGGTACACGAGAGATGCATATATATATATATATATATAGAGAGAGAGAGAGAGAGAGAGAGAGTTGTGTGTTTGCTTGCACCGAAACACGTCACTGCGAGGCGAGAGAGCTGAATCCCTACTTTCATATAAACATCACTCTCGCCTTAGGAACAATACCATTTTGATGTGGTATTACAGGAGCTTAAAATAAATATTTATTTCATACAAATTAAATTGTTAAGCTGTCTCTAACTTGCTAAATTGGTCAGGTTGGTATTCCTGTTTTTGCGCTCAAATTGGGATTCAAATCTGCGAGTTACATTTAAAGTTTTAGGTAGCAATTTACATAAGCTACTTCGGTTATTGTGCACCTTATGACAGCCATCTATTCTGCCGTATGCACTGTACGCTTTAATATGATTACCTAGTGACAAGGAGCAGTCCAAAAACTGCTAGTAAAAGGGGCAAGTTGTAAAGTGCTGGCCCGGTTACAGGAGTATCATATGTAGAAAAGAATGTCAGTTCTTTTGAAATTTTTGAAAAAAAAAAAAAAAGAGGAAAACTTTCTTGACTTGGACACTTGGAAGGGTAGGGGCAGTGTTCTAGAACCTTGTCATCAAGGTTTGAAATATCACTTAAATTCTTCTCTTTCTGGTCTAATATGAGTAAAATACAAAATTCCACGTATGTGTCAGAGGCTGTGCAAGGTGCTATTCCGTGTGATTTAGTTAAGCATTTTCTTAATTTCAAAATGTACAAGTAATAAGAAATTCATATGATTATAAATTCACGTTACTAATTATGAAAAAAATAAATGCATTACTGCATAGGATTAAAACTGAAATCACTGTTATTATTAGCCCTAATCGTTCACCTTAGGTACAGCTATGGACATAAAGATTGTCGCATGTCTTTAGAGATTATTTCCCAAATTCCCAGTTGTTTCCCTCGCAGAGGGAAATTTCCCGCAGTTGAGGGAAGTTCCCTGACGTTGAAAAAAATGAACAAAATCCGACATTAACTCCCATTACAGAACAATTCTGATATACATATATTGTAATTATTTTCACAAATAAATAAGGGATTAGAAATCAAAGAGAAGATTTTAAAATAATAACAATAAATTAAACACTGAATGTGGTATTAATCCATAGTCTTACTTTGAAATCTAGTAAAATAAATGTTGCCTATTATTTAAGACGCTGGATGAGTGGTTATCGTGGTAGACTCATAATGAATTTTCATTTTGTCACGGTTTCAATCCCTGGTCGTCGATACAAAAATTTTTAAGTGTAGATTAATATGGATAATCTTCACTTTTATACATTTTTCGTTTGATATCTAATTCATGTATGATACTTTTATATTTTACTGTTAATTTAAGCTGTTTTAAGAACCTTTCTACTATTCTTAGTAAGGAGGCGTAATCTGAAAACTTACGGATATCTTTTCAAAAGAGCCTAAGAATGTAAAGATAATGTGGGTCCCAAATGTTTATGAATAAAACAATTTAATGATTACCGATTTCATTTGAACACTAGCTGTAATCGCCCCCTACTCTCCCAACAAAACAAAAATTAATGAGATCCGAAGCTTTAAGCTACTTCTTGAGTCTGGGTCATATTAGGCTGGTTTACCTAGCAGTCGCTGTTCGGGGTTCCTACTTGGTTTACCATCTAACTAACTAACTCTATGGCTTATGGAACTCAGAACTTCATCGCCGCAGTAACAAACGTTCGCCATTGGATTCTATCCTGGGCAATATCGAGCCAGTTTTCATCTCGAAGATCTCTTCCAATATTGTCCTCCCAACGACGTCTTTTGAATGGTATTGCTTTTTATAAATCTATTTACAATATTGATACCACATGATTTGGGGAAAGAACCTTCGAACTGAAAGTCTTCTAAAAATATATTATTTATACTTATAGATCAGCTACCTGATCTATATTCAGTTGCATTTATTTTAGGTTAGGTTTGGTGAATAGCTTAACTGGGCTCAGCATATAGATAATAAGAAATTGAATTTTATAAACATCACACTTAGCATTAACATTATTCGACACAATACAAACACAATCGTTGCCAAGCAACTCACTTACCAGTGTTGCCAGCCTATTTTCTATAATATTATTTTTACTTTTACATTGCTTCCATTATTTTAGTCATAGTTGCACCACACTTGACATAAACATTGACTCAATAGAAGCATACAACAGATGTTCCCGCTCCCCAGGAATCCCGTTTTCAGTGTTGTCAGACCATGCCAAAATATATCTCGTGAACCGTAAGGTTTAGAGACATGAATTGTCATTCGGAAGGTCTTATACTAGCTCAGAGCCGCCGAAACAGTCTTGTTTGGTGTAGTAGTTCAGTGCTGCGAACACAGTTTTTAAAAATAATCAATTATTCAAATATACAGCATTCAGCTACATCTAGCTGCGCCACATTTGGTATAAACATTATTCGACACAAGTACTGTGAAACTTCTAATCCAACAAATAGTAATAGTTCAGCTCCTTCTGACTGCTACTACTACTACTACTACTACTTTAATATACCGAAAATACAGATAGATGGTGAGTGCGTGAAGCCAACGAGCCAAACGCCGAAGTAATTCCAAATGAAAGTTACATCAGCACGGAGAGTGAGTAATTTTGTCGCACGTAGAAATTAAAAAAAAAGAACTCTTTAGTCTAACATGAATTTTCTAAGTTACTTCCGTGAAGTGAATAACGCTTTGATAATGCGTATAATGAAAAGAAAAAAAAAATGAATTTCGAAGTCATTTCTGTTGAATTTTGTTGAATATTGAGAGAGGAATATTATTTATTAATTATTTATAAGTAAAAAGAAGAAGTAAGAAATATCACCCGAGAATCAATATACCTCCTACGTTCTATCCACTAGAGCAATTCTTTATTTTTCAAAGGTCAGGGATGACTAATAACTTGTGTTTAGAGGTATCTATATATATACGAGTTAGTTTTTATTTATAAATAATTTTATATTTATAGAAATAATTTATTTCTTTTACGATTTACAGACAAATTATTTCCAATGATACCCGAAATAACAAACAATTCAGGAAATTTGAAGAAACAATAACATTTTATGCAGTAACTTCGCCCAGCGATTTCAAAAGTCAAACTTGTAAAAATAAGTATTATTATTATTATTATTAGTATTATTATTATTATTATTATTATTATTATTATTATTAATAATAATAATAATAATAATAATAATAATTGGATTTTATTTTTAAGACCTTTAGGTAACTTTGACTCAGGCCGGATGGATGAAGATGGGGAAAGTGTGAGGAAACGGGAGAATTCAGAAAAAACACACACGTTGTTTGTCCGCCACAAAGTCGCATGACACAAGCATAGTTTGAACAGACGACTCCAAGCGCGAGAGGTTACCGTTCTAACCCTTAAGCCACTGTGACCCGATTATTACTATTATTATTATTACACACATTAGAAAGCTTACTTGAAAACAACGAGATTGATACACAGAAATTCCATTCACGTGGAGTTCTAAGAGATGGGAATTAATTCAAAGACAAAAAAAATAATATTGGCAACATGCAAGATTCTCCATAATGCAATCCAACAAAACTTGCCTTTATATGCACAAATAACCGAAAAACAGAGAGGAAGATATCTAAAAGAAGGAACAAACACGATAAGATATAAGAATACAAAAATGGGAGGGAAATTGATATTAATCATGAAATATTTCATTGATGTATCACGATCACATACACGTTTTTTAATCCCTCTACTTTCTAATGACTTGCATGTCGCAACCAGGGCATCATTTTCATACAAGTGCATTTCTAAAAACTTGTGACAATTGGGAATCGAGCTTTAATCTACATACTGAAAGTCCAACAATTCTCACTTACTAAGATCATGTTATAGTTGTATTTGTCATTGTAAGAAGAAAGAAAATTCAAGCCAGTTGCGTGGGAAAATCTTATTCACTAGCTTAGAAACGTTTGCAAGTTCACACTCAGTTTGACGTAATAGTATATGGAGCCTGGATACTTCCTCGCTAATTTTACACTTTAGTCATTTCATGGAAAGAAGTTACTAGCAGCAACTATTGTCTACTAAGAGAAGTATTCTCGTCCCGAACAGGACCCGAACAATAGGAAAGGGGAAAGGATTCGGGAAGGTGTCGTCAGGGCCTATGTTGAAGATGTAATCTCTACATTTGACCTATGTGATTAAGGAAAACCCTGGGAAAATCTGTCAGGATCTGGAATCGAAACCACGATCTGCTGACCTGCCAAATGCTACGCCAACACTCTACCACTGACAATTTACAATGAAGAATGAGCGAAGGGTACCTTACTGTTTCTGATTCCTAGTATATTATATTCGTACATTTACATCTATAGTATATGATTCGTGTGCATGTATAAATTTATTTACGGCGTTTAAGCATAAGACTCGCCCAGGATAAGGTAGGGTAAATGTATCCTCGGAGGATTTTAAAACTATTCTAAAACTTTTAGGCATCTGAGGCTCATGCCGGGATAGAGTGAGGAGAGCTTGTTGGAACATAGAGGGCCAGAGCCTATTTTATAGGCACCATCACAGTATTTGCCTGGTATGGTTGAGCAAAATCTTGGAAATCCTCAGTTAGAATGGTCGGCTGCTGGATTCGATTCCAAGAACTTCCAAATAATAAAATAACGCTCTACAAAATATTTTGTTCACCCTAAGCGGGCTTCACTTGTTCGACTTGATTTACTTTTTTAACCTGTATAGACTGATGTTGTTATAATTGAGTTAAAATCACACACACAAACATTCATCCCGAGGTGTACCACTAATCCACACCCGCGGGGTACTACAAGGGCCTAAGTTGATGGTATTATCCCGACGTTTGCTGAGAACAAATCCTGAAAAGCTCTTTAAAGTTGCCACAGTGTGCGAATTAAGGTATTTATACAGGAGTGAAGATATGTTGTTGATAAGAAAATAACGTGATAAATCAAATATTTTGCATTATACGTGTTCCCGCATGCAGACTCCAAGGAGAGTTGCCTCATCCTCCTGTTAATTTATACACTGGGTTATCATATATTTGGCGTATCTGAATTCTATGAATTCGGGTATACAATAAAAACTTACTAGACTCGTAGAATTTGCGTACATTTTTTACTTAAGTGAGCTTTTGCGAATCTCGAGGATTATTTATATGCTCGTGACACAATTTGGCAAATTTGAATTCTATAATTTTGCTGTGGATGTAACAAATTCCTTGTCCTTTAAAGTAATAAAAATAATACACCAACAAGAACTACTACTAATAATAATAATATATTTTAAATAAATGACTTTTGACTTGAGTATATTATATTCCACAGCTATTGGATGGATATTCATGGTGGATGTGCGTTTTTAGAGTAGTGCAAAACCACACCTATTAATGATATTATTCAAAATTAAAGTGCATTTAATGTATTCACTTAATGTATGCACGTAATTCCTTTTCCGAAATCTCATCAATTACACTTCTTCAATTAATAGTAAATGTTGGCTTTTAACGATCCCTTAAAGAATTGCTCATGGTTAATACGTGTGCTTTCTAAATCAACGTGAAAATTGCATGAGTTCCAACAATATTTCTGCTGATCAATAGTTCCTGCTAGTAACCCCTTTTCATGAAATGACTAACGTGTAGAATTTGCGAGCAAGCATCCAAGCTGCCTGTACTACTAGGTCAAACTGAATGGGATGTTACAAACGCTTCTAAGCAAACATACAAAGCAGTGAATAAGAATTTCCCACGCCACTGGCTTGAATTTTCTTTCTTCTGACCATATCACATACAATTCTAACATTATCTTAATAAGTAGGATACTAAGTCCTGTGTAGTATAGTGGCTAATTTGTTGGACTTTCAGTCTATAGATTTATGTTCAATTCTGAGTTAACCACGATTTTTAAAACATATCATTGTACGAGAATAATGCACTGGGTGGGAAATGCAAGTTATTGCATAGCCGAATGATTAACAAGGATGTGTCTGATTGAAATATTTCAATGACTGTTTCACGATTTATATCAATTTCAATAATATATTTTTCATTCTTAGATCTTATTTTGTTTGTATCTTCCTTTAGTTAATTTTCTCTCTGCTTTTGTTCCGGAATGTATTTATCCATAAGTTCTCACTCTCTCTTTCAGACGGGGAGGGTAAAGAATAACTGCTGGTGTTCCTAAATATAAAAGTAAATTCTTTGAAGATGTTATATATGTGAAGAGAGAGAGAGTGGATAAAAGAATAACATCTTCAAAGAATTTACTTTTATATTTAGGAACACCAGCAGTTATTCTTTACCCTCCCCGTCTGAAAGAGAGAGTGAGAACTTATGGATAAATAC
>JAGDQP010050628.1:0-14193 GCA_022664845.1 Lepisma saccharinum | reverse complement strand
ATAAGGTCTTATTACAAAGGCAATAAATACAATTCAAATGTACTTATTAGTGGGGTTGACACCATTACACGAACACAAACTACTAAGTAATTCAATCATCAATAACTATATATTGTTATGTTTATTTCAGTAATGATACGTGAACTACATTAAAAGTATTAACTAGAATAACACTAAAGAAACGCAATATCTATATTTATACTTACTCTAGTATAAGGAGAAATTATTAAGGTTTCCTTTGGTATTGAAATTTTTAACGATGTAGTAAGTTAACATCCTTAGGCAAAGAGAATAAATTAATTTTCTGTTATTTTATTGAACTTGCATTACAAAATGGAACGTAACATTATTATTAACCATGTTCATTTATCTATTCTCATTAAAAATAGGAAAGAATATTCCATAAATTACGATATAGAAACACATTCACTTTCCACCGTATTTCGTTGATACACTATCTTGGCCTACCGGAAGTGACGTATTCGAGGCAGATTGGTTCAGATCTCAGCTCTAAGGGTTGGATTTCATGAAAGCTTGCGTTGCTTGCTTTGCGTGCGATTTGGGTGAATAACCAATTAAAACACGTTATACTACTTACCTTACAAGAAAAAAAACGCAATAAAACACGTGTTTCTTGCTGTAGTTTTATTAGGTTGTGTAACACGTGTTTGAATTGGTTATTCACCCAAATCGCTAGCAGAGCACGCAACGCAAGCGTGTTTGAAAATCAGCCCTTAAAGCCTTATAATTTTCGATAGCCTCGCTCTAGCCATTTGGAAATGAGACATTATACGGACATTAATTTTTAATTTAACTCGTCTAGCTGTATAAAGTTTTCGAATTGTTTTCAAAATGTTTCAGGGATGCCCATCTTTGTTGAAACCTTAAATAAATATTAGTTTGAGATGGAATCAAATGCAGTTTGATAGTCTGGACTGAATATTATCATTGGTATATCACACTTCAGTCGAAGCAGTAAAGATCCCTTGCGCCCGCCATCTCGTAGCGTTGTTACGAAACATACGTGTAGTGTAAATACCACTTCCAAATCACCGTTTGCAAGGTCATCCTGGTGGCCTAGTAGTTAAGGCGTTGACTTGTTGAGTGATAGAACTCGTTCAAATCCCGACAGAAGCAAGACTTTCTTTCCGTTGCTCTTCTTAAAAAACATATTTATATCTGTTAATATTTATTACTAATAATTTCTTTCTTGCAATTTTCGTAGATTATCTTAGATTAGTGACCATGGGTTAGCGGAGGTTAGGTAACATCAGATTGGGTTATGTATCTTTACACTTTCGTTTGTTCCTTTCAAAATACATTTCTATCTGTTCACATTTATTATTAATAATTACTTTCTTGCATTTTTATTGACCATGGGTCAGCGAAGGTTAGGTAAGATCAGGTTCGGTTATATCTTTATACCAATATATATATACCAATATTCAAATTTTCCGTTCCCAAATTTTGGGATCCTTACTGCGGCGACAGCCATGTGGTATATCAAGGTAGTCAATCCCAAATTTAATTAAGTTCCAAATAATAGTTGTTGTTTGTGAACCGGAAGACCCTGGTGTACCAAACTGATGTGGATATAGTAACTGTTTGGTAAAATGTACCAACCTATTTACCAAACATTTTGTGTAATATATTATTATGTCACAATTATGCAAATGTATAACCCAAAAAAGCAGAAACGTGAAATATACAATGAAGTGATGCACTGGTATTGGAAGCCCTCAAAATTATAACCTGGACTGAAATGAGCGAATGAATTGGGTGGAGAAATCATTTAATGGGAAAAGTAGTGTTATAAGAGAAACTAAAGGAAAGAAAAATAAATTTATTAGGACATTGTCCACGAAGAAATGGTCAATTGGAGGATCCAATTTTAAAGTTCGATTTAAGGACAAGGAGAAAATTTAAATACGAAAAGAAATATCACGCCAGAACGATTGGAGAGGGCTGTTTTCTTTTGAAGAATCTGCCCCTACCGGCAAATTACAATTGATGATATTATGATGGTGGTGACCTTTCAATGTTTTAGTTAATTAAATTAAGATTGATTCAAGTATCAAGAATATGAACTGTGTTACCTTGAATGCTTGGAGAATCAAAGACATCCTTTATCGTCCAACCTGCGACAGTCCAATCCTCATTCGACTGCTTAAAATCCTTTGTCAAATAACTGGTGCCAATGTTCGGTTCTGTAAAAGAAAATAAGACAATTAGATCAGTGCTTTGATAATCAGGACAAGTTGAGGTTCGAACCCGCTCGGATTATAAACTTATCTGTATTCCCGAATCCTATAACTAACTTGATATCTAAAGTTCACTGAATTCAATATAAAAATGTCCATATAGCCCAATGATTGTTTTATTGAAGGACTAGATGCAAAAGGAAAATCTACACGAGCAGGAACCTATAAAATATGTCTTATAAAGTTGTATACAAAAAGGAAAGTTTTTACGCTTTGCCTTTCATTACAGTATCAACAGTAGACGTAAATCACTTAGAGATCTATAATTACTTACGAAAACAAGTATTTCATTGCTTCTGGTGGGCTTCCTTCTTTCCAGCCAAGCTAAGCAGTGTTTCTTTCCGGAAACATATTCGGGGTCTCGTTCCAGTGTTTTTTTTTTCTGGTTAGGCAACCCAGATTTTCTAGTGCTCTTTTATACAGACGCATTAATTAATAAGAAAATAAACTTTAACAAAGCAACTATACTTTCTTATTTGCAAGTTGGTGTTCCCAACGTATTGTATTCACCCTGTTCCAACGAGCGGGTACTTTGGCTAGTGTTTACATGCGTAACTGCCTTCTGTTTCCGGGTTATTAAAATAATCACACAAATAGCTACAATTTTACTTCATTTTAACAGTGAATTATTCAGCTAAAAATGTATGAATTTAAAACCTTAAAAAAAATGGTAAATTAAATTTTGTTCTTGACTATACTGATATAAACTATTGATTTCTTTCTTAATAATCATCCTTACGCCCTGGCAAACATTATAAAAATCGGTTACATAATTATGTCAGTGCGTGACGCACCACATAGGAGAAAGTACTGTACACTGCAGAATATTTGGTGAAAAGTTCATTGCATTTATATGGTGCGTTAGAGTCAAATGTTGAACAAAATGTATTTCAAACTTTTTTCTAATCACAGTAAATTTTGTATAAACCATTAACGAGCAATATCACGCTTCACAAACATATTCAGAATATACTTTTCAACTGTAATTGCTGTATATCTTCGAGAAGTTAAAAAAAATGCAAATTGGACACATGATATGCTAGCAGAAATATTGGGGATCACGTTCTCGATTAAATAATACGTATATATTAAAAATATTATTTATTACATAATATTAAAGTTGACGTCACGCCCTGACATTTTTACAACCCGCACTTATACTGCGATATACATTTCCCCAAACTATCTGAAAGTATGGACCCAACAAACCTTTCGAGTGTATCACTTAATAGGTGATTGTTTGAAGTTTAATTTTCCTAAAAACAATACTAGGTTGTAGGTGGTCACAGTATATACGAAGAAAAAGAGAGCCTGACATACTGGCATGAACTTGAACTTGAACTTGAGTTACTTCTCAGAGCTCACATTGAAGAGCCCATTTGGAGAGAAACTAATGATTTAACACTTAATATTGGATTTAGTTCGTAGTAATAACTTTAGTCTTGTAATATTTCAGAGTTTGTTTGCTTCGCCAAGGATAAGAGTGAACAATTGGAAGGAGGAAAGGAGAAAGATAATGTCAGGTAAGAAGGAACAAATGAAAGATAGGAGTGAGGAAGGAAATTTAGTTCACAATTTGGGTAGTATGTACAGGAATTGGTTCAAATTAGATTTTTAATGAAAATGAGGTCAGTTTAGGATTTGAGGAAGGAGGAGAAGGAGAAAAACAATTATAGGGAAAAAAGAAAAAAAACTCGGTTCAAGTAACTGGTAAATTACAGGTTAAGAACTTAGGATATAAAAGGAAGGATTTAAGTTACGGTAATTTGTGGATACGAATTAAAAAATTGTAAATTATAACAACGATTCTCCGTGTGGGGTTGAAGAGAAGATTCGTTGCAGAAATTGGTTTATCTATATTGAGCTTATATAAGGCATTATATAAATGCTTTCGGTTTGCTTTCCATAATTTACATTCCGAAAGTAGGTATCTAACAGTTTGTGTAGGCCTACCTGTGCGACATTCACAAAGAGGAGAGATGGCTCGACTAAGCCTAAATAAATGACCATTAAGACGAGTGTGTTCAGTTCGTGCTCTATTAATTGCAATAATATATTTGCGTGGGAGAAAACAGTTATTATACCATGGTCTCTTGTCACTTTTCTTAAAAAATTGGGAATAATGAATAGTAGATTGTTCGATTTGTAGGATGAGGTTATTTGTCCAGCTCGTTAAGATTTTTTTACGGACTCGTGGGAGAGTGTCCTGATAGTATAATGGAGTAAAAGTTTTGAGAGGAAGATTGCGGGACTGACGAGCAAGTATATCGGGAGTCTCGCATATGTTACTGTGAGCTTTGAAATGAGTAAACTTAATACTTTTACCCATTTTTAAGTTAAATTTAAGTAGTTCTAAAATATCAAAAATAATAGGGTGATTATGGAACATGGTACCGTAATTTCTTTGTAAAGCAAGTAAAACAGATTGTGAGTCTGTCAGGATTAGTAGATTCTTTTCTTTTAAAAGTAGACTGTATCCTAAAGCTTTTTTGTGGCTATGGCTTCAACGTGGAAGATCGAAAGAGAGGCATCAAGTCTGTAACATAAAGAATATTGTTTTTGAATATCCCAGACAGCAGCAGCTGTAGACATGGGGATTTTACTACCATCAGTAAAAAGGAAATAGTAGTTGTTCCATGCATGACGGAACTCTGAGAGATGCGAATAGGTTGGATAAGAGATATCTGGAAAAGGAAATAAAGGGCACGTTATTTTAAACAACGGATTTTTACGTGGTTGATAAGTGAGATTGTATTCAGTGATAAATTGTAACAGTAAACGGATCCATACGGATTTTTTTTAAGTTTAGCATTAAGTTTTAGGTGGTCTTGTAAATATTTGTTGAATATATGAGTAGAATTATGTTTACACTTAAAGAGGAATTTGGAGGCGATTAATAGTCTTCTTGTTTCAAAACTAGGAAGTTTTGTTTCTGTATAAAGGGCTATGTTGGTATTGCTTTTCATAACACCTAATATAATACGAATGCCTAGTCTATAGATGGTATCATTTTTTTTAATTTGGCTAATTGATAAGTGTGGAACCATGTGAGTGCCATATTTTAAACTAGGTAAAAAATATTTTTTTGTAAAAAAGAGTCATTGTGGACGGGTGCCCACCATATTTAGTGGTAGCTAGAGATTTTAGTAAATTCACTAATTTGTGGCCTTTTCCTACTATGTGATCAACTTGACTTTTCCAGGATAAATTGTGATCCAGTAAGATCCCTAAATATTTAATTTCTTTTTTAATAGGGATGCATTAATCTACTTGAATTTCTTATACATATCCTCTGTTTACGAGACGAATGGAATATAATAATGCTCGATTTCTCCATTGAAATTAACTGGTTACGATAATGAAACCAAGATCGTAGGTCTAAGATGCATCTTTCTAACAAAATAAGTGCATCATGTTTTTTAAAGATTTTTTTGTCTCTGTGAGTATTACAATGAGATCGTCAGCGAACAATATATATTAAAAGGGCTTTTTAAGAATAGTATGAATATCTGCTAAGTACAAGTTAAAAAGTAAACAACTTAAACAACTCACTTGAATCAATCCAGAATTTGCAATAGCTTTATTAGTAATGGCACCATCTATGTAGAAAGAAATTTTCCTGTTGGTTAGTAAGTTCCAAATTATATTTTGGTAAAGAAATGGGATTTTTATTTGATTTAGAATGTTAATTAAAATGTTGATCTCAACTAAATCATAAGCACTTTTTAAATCAATGGAAGCAATATATGTTCTAAGATTTTGCTGCATACTGGCATGATCATGCAATCGATTTTAAATTATTATACTTGCCAGGTCGTAAAGAAGACTAGAAAGAAATAGGCCATTCATTTATGTCAATGTATAAAACAAAAGAGCTTAATTGTTTTAATTTTTGCATTCCTACATCTTTAGTTGTAGCATAACTCGTAATTAAAATTAAATTAAATCGAAACTTTTTTGAACTTTAAACAAAAGAAGCTCACTCTGCATTTAAATTAAGACATTAAGTATTTTTAGTAAATACATCGTATACCCAGGGCTGAAGTTTGTATATTTGCAAGGGGAGCAATATAGGATATTGGCGCCCCTTCGAAGGAGCCAAAAGTGTACAACGTCTCCTTTTCATCTTCGTTTGCCGCCCCCCTGTCCGGCGCTTGGGTGTGCGATTCTACCAGACTCCCTTCCTGGGGGTGTCACCCCAAATTGTCGAGCGCACCCCCAACTTTAAAAATTTTAGTCATAAACAATGGAGACCGTGCAAAACTCCTCTTACACTCTCCCAATTTTGCATTTACATCCCTCCCTCCCAAAGCTGAAAATCCTGTCTGAATCCGTGCGGGGCACGTACGTCCTTTGCTCTCCCTAACTTGCGGCCCTGGACACCTTTCAAGAACTGATTACACTAATCTACAAAATGTTCACTGTACGTTTGACTTTTTACTACTGGGCTTCATATATTCGTAGAATTGCTATGGATTTAAAATTTTAAAATTTTGGAATACAAGAATTTTGGTCACGCATTATATTTGATAGTGATATCTTATCTAGAATCTGTAATTGAGTCCGTTAGTTTATTTCTAACAGAATGTACACAAATAAAGCAATACTTATAAGGCAAATAACCTAATAATTCACAGATGTCAGTGCGTGACGCTGTGTTTTTCCTCCTATACGCTTCTTATATTTATATGCTCTAGATTTTTTTTAAATAGAAATAAAACTTAACACATTCCTCTTTGATATGGTCTATTAGAAAATGTTATTGGGCCCATAGTTTTAGAGAATTTGGGTTAAATGTATGTCAGAGTGGTTTGCAAAAATGTCAGTGCGTGACGGCAACTTTAACATTAAATAATAATAATATTTTTATTGATTACGTGTTCTTTCACCGGGAATGTATTCTACAATGTTTCCTTTATCAAACGGTGTGCTGAAGTCGCCTTTTTTGAGTTTGAAAGAGATGTTATAAGGCAACTGAAGTCGAAAAGTGTAGTCTAAATGTCAGTGCGTGACGCGCAGACTCGCTCAACATATTGATTTGAATGTCATTGTAAAGTTGTATTCACTGAAGATTGTTTGAAGTTTTTTTTAATCCTGTCTTTTACCGGTCGGATAACAGTCAATGCTTAACAAGGAAAGGAAATATTGCATGAAACTATTTTATATCCCAGGTGCATGTCCTTTCACCACCAAATATATTTGAAGAGTGCGTAATTGTTTACAACTTACCGATACTACTCCCATATGAAAAAAGTGGTAAGCCCAAAGCATCTGTTCTTGAATGACACTCAAAACTAGTATCTACTTTAATATCAGATGAATGTCTATTTAATATCCCTGAAAATAGAAAGGAATAATTAGTGAAGGAGGCACGAACGTTTCCCCTAATCATAGGAAGAATAGAAAGAACAGAGTAGTAATTTCACATCTAAAACAAATGACAATCTTGATCACTGGTGGCTTCACAATGTGGTTTATGTTGGTTCAAATTCGCAAATTTATTGCACATTTATGACCTCTTTCTTTTATATTTTCGTCTCTTTTGAAAAAAGGAACTCACTTCTTGTACTTGTATTTTATTACATAATTATTTATAATTTAAAAAAAAATCCTTGTGCAAACGGATGTCTCATAATTGTAAACAAACAGCTCTTCCTTGTGGTCGAAAGATACTCGACTTCAGTGCACCAGGAAACACTACCCTGACAGTGTAAGAAAGAAAAGTGCACTGAAAGCCCCTCTGTTTGACTTCAGATTCATGCTTGAGGTGGTCCACTTCTTTAAAAGAAATTCGTCACATGATTTGGGCGTGGTCGGTAAGGCCACCATCTTGGATTCCAATATGGCAGCCACGAGACAACAACCATTTATGCTTATACAGTAATATCTCATCACAAAACTGAGATAGAAACTTCGTTCTGGTTCCAAATTGAAGATAATGCATGTTTCAAGTAATTTGAGTTAATACCGTTCCTTTATGTTGCCGACATTTTCAAATATGGCGGCTATTATCGTAAAAAAAATATCTTTCTTAGTTTCATTATATTCGTTTCATAGCGGATGACTACGAAACTACCAGAGATACCGAAAAACACCTCGAAATAAACGTTACTGAGTAGAGTCTTACCTTTCAAACGATGCCTATATTATTCCTGTATCTTAAAAACTGAGGGAGCTAGGCCATTTTATGTTGCGCAAGGTGTCGGATTTTCAGAACTTAGATTGAGCTAAATCATCGAGCTCTACGTAAACTATACTGGAGTGACTACTTAGTGTTGAAAGATAGACGCCAGAGCAAATATTTAAGCTCGTTTGTCCACTTCCAGTCTAATCCGATGTGGACCAAATTTTCAGTTCTAACTAAGGTTTTTACGCTTGATATCGCTGTGTGGCCCGTTTTTTAATTTATGTCTTAATTCTTGCAAAAAAACGTAAATATTATTTGCAGTATTTTCTATTGTATCCAGAGTACGATATATTCTTACATGAATAACTCACGAATTAAGAGTTAAATCAAAAAACGGGCCACACAGCGATAACAATCGTATAAAACTGAGTTAGAACTGAAAATTTGGTCCACATCGGATTAGACTGGAAGTGGACAAACGAGATTAAGTTTCCTCTAAGCTCCCTAGGTTCACACATTCATGAAATTTTCAATGGCTGCGGTCAGTCCAGTATCGTATTAATGGAGGTCGATGAGCTAAACAAAGTGATATGCGCAAATACTCTTACATCTACATACAGACGGGAAAACATTTGGAATGTTAACTAATGTTGTCATACGTTATTTTGGGATCCCTGCGACTCCTGGCGAAAATAGAATTTAGACAATGACCTACAATGACGTCATCAATATGGTATAAAAGCGTGAGCGTGCTTCGGTCCTGTGTGCACTCAAATGTCCCCTCTGTTTGACTTCAGATTCATGTTTGGGGTGCTCCACTCGTTTATAAAAAAAATGATTACAAGACTTTGGTCGGTAAGGCTCCCATCTTGGATTCCAATATGGGGAGCTTCAGTACACGCGGGACCGTAGCAGGCGCCTACACTATATGTTACATTTTTAGTTTGCAGTTCAAACTTAATCCTTTCCTCCTTGCATCCTGAAGTATGAGTTTGTTCCCTTCAAATGCAATGGTTAAAGGTTACATGTGACAACACTATAGTATTTTTTCATTTCTTTTATTATTCGATTTTGTTTTATTTATTTGCTGTTATTCGTATAGTAGCAATGGGCAAAACACCACTCGCTATATTCAGAAACTTTTCCTTGAAATGAAAGCGCTGTCCCCAGTAGCACACATACGTTGAAACTATGTGGATTAAACGTTAGTACCGAAACGTAATTTTAACTTTGTAAATATACCGAAATGTCCGCCTGTTCAACGTTTATTCGACGTTGAATAATGGTTGAGTAGAAACTACTTGAAATCAAGAAGCGGACGATGAAGAAACGGGTTCAGTTGGTCAAAACAAAGCATGGTTGGTGCTTATTGGTATACACATTTAACTGCATTTTGTCCGTTGCATTCATCATGATATACAAAATAAATTTTCCAACAGTATATTATCCAACAGTCTGCTGTGGTGTTCAAAGCTGGAACGTTCCGCACTCGTCGTTGGTAGCTCGACACGTTGACCACTCATCCACGAAGCAGTCTTGAGAACCACCACTCTTTTGTTATTTCCTTCATGTTTCGAAGACGTGAAGGCAGTCTTGAATGCAGTCGCCACAAATCCAGACCAGTCGTTTTATCATCATGCAAATAAAGAATACTTTCCTTGTTTCTTTGCTGTGCGTTTCTCCTTCTTTGACCATCTCTGCGCTATTAAATTTGCATTTCTCGATAAGTGTAATATGTCGCCTTAGGAAAACGCATATAAAGAAAATTCTATGTCATAGTTCAAAAGGAATGTTGAAAACACTTCACATTAACGTAACGTCCTATTAACTAAATCAAATGTTCGTTGAAATATAGTTTAAAATTTAATATGTTTTCAACATCCAAATGATAACATGAGAAATGTAGTTCATTTTATCCTATTCGCTTTTAAGCCCATTTTTTATGTAATTAACTTGAAAATATAATCTAGAGCACAGTTCAATATAATTGTTAAAAACGCGTCACATTAACATCCTATCCTCGAAATCAAATTTTCGTTGAAATATAGATAGAAATTCAACGTGGTTTCAACATGCAAAAGAGGTCACAAAATAATAGTTAATGGAATTCAATTAGCTTTTAATTACAAATTTTATTCCATTAAATTAGAAAGAATCCCATGAAACGAAATCTATACCATTGTTGAAATTAACAGTTGAATCCACGTTGAATTAACGTTTTATCAACCATATCAAATCTTTGTTGATATATGATTTAAAATTTAACGTTGTTTTTTCAACCGATAACGGTTAATCAACGAAATAAACAAAAAAAAATCAACGTTTAAAACACGTTTGTGTGCTACTGGGGGTACATGAGATAATCTCCAATGACTTTTGAACCAACAAAGCAAAATTAGCCAAACTTGATACCAAGAAAGTACACCAAGAGAGAACGCCTAAAACATATTATGCATTAACACAGGATGAACAGTGTTGCCAACCTAATATAAACTTTTATTTTTTTTTCAAATGGCACTACGTGAGCTTATTGCATATTTCAAAACTACATGTAAAGGGAAAACATTTAGTATCAAACGCATTTGCCAGGGTTGCAAACTAAGGTAGCTACAGCATTGCAAACCTCCAAATTTTGGAGGCCTCCACAATACTAATACCGCAACTGAAGTAGTCGAGCAAACCTATATGTAAAGTACCTATTAGTACCGGATATAATGGTGGTGCATCACAGATACTTGTAATCAACAGCGTTAGAGGTTGAAACTGTCAAAATGTCGAAAATACCAGATCTGTAAAAAAAAGTCCCAACATAAGGATAATTTCTAATAATGAAATCAAATCCATTTGATATAACCACCGAAATTCGTTTATGTGACCCTGATATCTCAACGCATTCCGGAGGGGGGGGGGACCGGTTTATAGTTTGCAACACTATTCTAAGTAAATAAAACCCACGTTCTCAGGGGTCCGCGGATCACCAATTTGGAACCACTGGAAATAAATACCGACTTGTGAATGAGCGAGTGGAGACTTGCTCGTAGGTCTACTAATTGCCAATACTAGCGGTGGAAAAACAAAATTGGTGACTTCCGTGCCCCCTATCTCATTTCCCTCTGGGCCATTGCACCTATAATTTTTGTGTTCTACTTCTCTATCCACGGTCTTTTAGCTGCTTTATGTCTCATTCGGCTTTGCTCGTATCACCACCGTGACCTTTCCTTGTTATTCTACGTAAAAGAGGGAAGCTTAAAGGTTAGATGAGGTGTAGCATCAAAACCCGTTATATCCGCTCTGTCAAATTTTAAGATAAGGAAACGATAAAAAATCTAAATTTGTTACAAGATCTTAGATCTAAATATTTTTCTTGGATCTAAATGGTAGCTTTGTTAGAACTCTACGCCGATTGTAGAAGCAGAAGCTTAGCCGTCGATTGTAGAATTAACCCTAAGGGGGATATTATTATTCTACAGTGCGGACTATTTTGGGAAGTGTTAGCTGGAATCGTAACATACTTTAGAGATACAATTTTTCCTTCTTTCATTTTTTTTAGACTGAATATTATGGTGGTCATTTTTAGTCCTAATATCCCTTTAGAAGGTTTTATTTACTTAAATTTTTATTATTGTGCAACCTTGTTACCGAAAAAAGCAAAACAATATTAATTACTAGATCAGTAAGATTTATTTTATATCCTTACTGCTAGAGAGTGCGTTCTCCCGGAAGGTAAGATTAATATCCAAGATTTTTTTTTTATTACGACTAATTTCTAATTTTGTCTGTCTATAATACTTTGTTTTGAAACAAATTTTAGGAGACCAGTTTACTGTCATGTAAAGCACTTTGTATTGATAACATTTTACAACAATCTTTCTTAAATTCCAACATTTTTTTAACAGTGAAACACAGTTCAGATTTGTTTTTTCAATTCTTCTTTTGAAGAACTCAAGCTTCTTAGAGGCATTTTATGCCACGTCACTGGTAATTAAGGTTATTCTTTTGAAATAGTATTTTATTATTTTCTTTATTCTTATTAGAATAAGTTATTCTTTTAAAATATAATTACCTTCAATATCATTATCACTTTCTTCGTCAAGTGCGTCTTCGATTTGTTTAACTCTGACTATAGTTATAACATCAAAGACACCTGGAATAGAAAAAAAATCACACAATATATACATAAAATATATGTCAGTTTAAAAAGGATAAGAAATTATAATAATCACGAGAGACAAATCTAAAAGACTCACGAAACCTAAATGTACTCGGATGAAAACTCATTTATCATGTGATAATAAGGTTTCTAAAAATTATTATCTGAGTGATATAATTAGAGGAAAGTAGCCGATTATGGAATAGTTGCCTAAGATGGACACTTTAGCAATTTCTGACAAGAAAAGTAATGTAACCGAACAATAATAAACACGAATTTATGAGGCAAATCCATCGTTAAATATTTCGTGTTACCCAAAGCTTCAATTTCGTTTGTCTAAAGTGTTTTGTTGTTAATTAGTTTTTTTTTTTTTTGTAAATATTTATACATCCATTCAGTTACTTGAGAACATATATAAAAAGTAAGAACGAAGTCACGAAGAAATAAAAAAAATGTCGTTTAGCATCGGAGAATGCATATTTCTGTTCAGTTCAGAAACTCCTAACCTCGCACTTAATATCAAGAAAGTTGAAACTAAAAATGTATAGAACGGTTATTTTGACGGTAATACATTACGGTTGTGAAATTTGAACTACGATCCACGCAGCTGAACATAAATTGCCTACTTTTATGTGATGGCGATCTTTACGAACAGATGAACGCAGTGACAATGAGTTAACCACTATCGCCTGTAATAGAAAATTTCTATACGGAACATTTCGAACAAAAGCGATTGGAAACTGATGTCCTTCAACCTAAACGTTGGTTCAGGTATGTAGATGATATCTTTGGCAACACGGTGCGAAGAAATTAGAAGGAGTTTTGCATCATCTCAATAAGATCCACCCTTATATATACAGTCCGACAAGTAAGTAATGAGACTGATTTTATTCTCACAAAACAGAGAATGCAAAATAGAAACCAATATGTGAGTTCGAGAGAGTAATCCTTCATCTACGACCAGGCAACACCGCATGGTCCCGCGTGAAGCACAACGAGAAATATGACGCCAGTACCAGCAGTAAGTGAAAAGCCTTCGTCACGCCAGCGTCATGGAGAAGAGGGCGAATATCAAGTTCTGTTTCAAACTCGGGAAAAGTGGCACAGAAACTGTTGAGTTGATGCGGAGAGTGTATGGTGATACTTGTTTGTCTCGTGCACAGATATTTAGATGGTATGAACGTTTTAAAAGTGGTGTGGAATCGATTGACGATGAACCTCGGCCGGGTCGTCCAATTTCTGTTTGTAACGAGGAACTGATTGAAAAGGTCCGTGAACGTGTGCAAGAAGATAGTTGTGTGACTGTGAGAATGATGGAAGGTGACTTTGGTGTTAACAGGGAGACAATTCGTAAGATCTTAGTGGAAGATTTAGGCAAGAAGAAGGTCGCAGCGCGGTTTGTGCCACACTCATTATCTGATGAACAGAAACAAGCGCGTGTTGATTACGCCCGTGACATCATTGCAACTGCTCGTAGGAAGAAAAATTTCCTTCTGTCCATTGTTGCAGAAGACGAATGTTGGTGTTTTCGTTATGATCCAGCTACTAAACGTCAGAGTGCCGAATAAAAGTCTGCAGATTCTCCAAAAGGAAAGAAACTTCGTCTCCAAAAGTCAAAAGTGAAGACAATGCTCATTTGTTTCTACGACAGTAAG